>CM055190.1:2112059-2164559 GCA_029224185.1 Karalla daura
AGAATTACTTTCTACTTAAGTAAGGTAACAGAGTATTTGTACTTGGTTGCTTGACACTGAATGGACCAGCTCTCTAGCAGCACACGTCCTGCAGTGCAGCACACACTGGATGCAGGTCAGCACGAGGTCAGTGATTCAGGTTTGGATCCGTTCGGTGTGAAGCATCTCAGAAATTAAATCACAGGGATCCACGAGTGGAAATATGGTGGCTCGATAAACCCACTGGAGACAGACAGACAGCCCCGCAGCAACGAGGGAGAGGATGAGAGGATCAGAGGAGAGTTTGATTCCCATCGGCATGATATGTAGACGCTCTTGACCTCCCACTGCAAAGAGACACTACACCGGGAGGAGCAGGACGCAGGCAGGGAGGTGGAGTTATGGGGGGGTGAGGGATGGTAGCAGGATGCTAGCAGACATGCTACACAGACAGACGCCTGACAGAGATAAACACGCCACCTGTGGGACTAAAACACAGACCACATGTGCAGCTCCTACACAATGAGAGACACTCTGGAGGCTGATGGAGGACATGAATGTAAAGAAACAAGCAGTTGATGCTGCAGGTGAGACAGTGGGAGCAGTAACAAAGAGAAGAAGATGAACTAAAGAAAAGAGACAGACAGCATGTTACACGCTACACCTGCTCTGTCAGGTCATCCATACCCTGTGCACCAGCAACCTTCCTCTGGCCTCTTTATGACAGCCATAATATTCCTCTTAATCACTTTTACACATGAAAAGCATTTATCTCCAAATATTCATACTATTTTCCTTAGTTATTTTCAGCTACGTTAGCCCACATCTCTCTCAGCGAGCAGAGAGGGGAACAGATCCACAGACAGTGATCTCTGCTCTGCCTCACATCTGCAGCAGCAGCCTGAGGGGCCACTGGGAGGCACCTCATTAACTGGAAGATGTGTTATTCTGTACTCTGCTTCTTGACTGCTCCCAACCTCAACAATTCACTCTCCCCTCTGTATAATCTATTCCTCCCCTCACCCCGTCTATAGCGCTTCAAAGGGAACCAACACAACCATTTTGCAAGATGCAGTGAAGTCATCATCGGAGGCTATTCTTCGAGTCATCGAAATTCAATTTAGAGGCAAATCCAAAGCTGCAGCACGTCACAGTGTTATGTTAGATTAAACATTTCATTTACAGATTACAGCTTTGAGGAATTAGCTCGCTACGTTAATTAACTGATAGATATTTGATTGTGTTTATTCGGGGGCTTAATTAGCCGGCGGCTGATTGCCAGCGTTCATAAGACACTTTCCAGGCTGATTTCCTCACCGTGGCTGAGCAGATGCTCAGGCCCGACGCAGCTCGTTTCAGCATCAAGGTTAAACTAGACGACAGAGGCAAAGAAGGCAGTCAGAGAGGAGGCACTGGAAACTACAGACCTCTCGGTTTTGTGTTTTATGAGCAGAGATTTTGCTGAAGACGTGGAGGATTTAGACTTCCTCCCCCTCCAGCACAAACACACGTAGGACGGTGCACAAACACCCACGTACGCGGCAAAGCGCAAACACAGCTCGAAAATTTCCCAAACAGATCAAAGAGAGCATAGGTCGTCTCCAGTTCAATAACTTGAAGCAAGTTCAGCAGAATTTAGATTCAGATCCTGAAGCATGAGGGGAACTCAAGCAGCTGTGTGTGTAAAAGTTAACATACTGAAAACCGCACAAAAACAAAATCTAAATACTTTTGATTTGATGTGACTGGACAAGACAGATCAATGGATGTCCTGGACTGAATGAAAAACAGACGGAGGGTGTTTCTATGTGGAAGCTGCCATGTTTAGGTTGATTGAAGACTCTATTGTAGGTTAGATGTGTGTGATAGATTGACTGGTTTGTGCTTCTGGTATGCAGCCCTCCCAGTATGTATGCTGGGTCAGGCCCATAGACTGTGTATAAAAAGATGGACACAGTCTTCCAGTTACGAAAAAAGAGGCTAACAGTGACTTTTCTTGTAATACCACAGAGATCCTCCAGGTCTGGCTCCAAGAAACACTTTCTCCAATACACACCCAGTCAAAAACAATCATGAAATACTCATTCACTCATTCACAACTCACACCAGCTCCAACAGCTAAAGTTTCCCATGCCAGCGTGTAATCTGCTGGTCAGTTTGCAAATAATTCCATGATCAATGAGATACCAGAGCTAAAGAGATGAATGAGTATAGGGGCGTCCATTAGATTGACAGGGGAGCCTGGACTGTGTCTACCTGGTTAGTGGTACTCTCTATAGCCAGTATGGATGTATGGATCTCTGCGGGCTCCAGCCTCCTGCCGCTCTATCTGCTGGCTTCATAAAGGCTCCTTCACAAACCAGTGGGTGACACTGTCACAGAGGGTTGGGGTCCAGTTAGGCCTCAGCAGACCGTTCAGGTGTGGAGTGGGTCATGATAGGGTGGGGGGATGATTCACACACGACTGAATTCAATTTGTGACAATGTATTTCGGATCAGTGAAATAAACATAAAAATAAATCTACATACATCTACATAGAACATCTCCCAGTCCTGCCAGTGGTGTGTATGTGTACAGTGTGTGTGTAACCTCTCATATCGGAGGGGGAACCATGGCAACGGGCTGCGAATAACTGACCTGTGAATGTTAGGCTGTGTGAGAGTTGGTTGATCACTTCTTCCCAATGAGATGGCAGAGACATTACGTTTAATGCCAGGAGAGAGGGAAGAAGAGGAGAAATGAGGGAGAAATATGGAGGAGACAAGAGGAGCAAAGATGAGGATGAGAGGGGCGAGGGGAGAAAAGAAAGGAGACAGAGAAATGGGAAGAAAATGGGAAAGAAAGGAGCAGGAAAAGATGTGCGACAAGGAGAAAATAGGGGAGGAGGAACGAAGAGATAATGAACGGATAATGATGAGATTGAGATGAGGTCAAAGAGGGAGTAGGGAGGGAAATGAAGGAGGCGAGCAGGGGAGAGAATGGAAGGGAGGATGGAGGGAATAGAACTAAAGGATGTAGGAGAGAAGGGAAGGAAAAGCAAGCGAGCGAGGAGGGAATAAGATTGGGAGGAGATGGAGGAGAGGAAGAAAAGACGGCGAGTGGAGAGGAATTAGCTGTCCTTTTCTGCAGCTCTCCAGGGATCCTCAATCTCTGCCCGGGCCAATTTAAACCCAGGGCTTCACTGATGGAACGTACGTGTGTGTGTGTGTGTGTGTGTGTGTGTGAGAGAGAGAGAGTGTGAGAGAAAGAGAGAGAGAGAGAGAAAACAAAGACAGAGACTGTGGTTCCCTGAGATTGACCTAACCAGCGATCCTCAGATAAGACTGATGAAAACAATAGGATGCTCCCCTCAAGCCTTAACTGGGAAGGACGACCAAACGAGCCGGGCAGGTGCGAGGTCAAGGCGGGGGTCAGGTGTGTGTGTGTGTGTGTGAGAGAGAGAGAGAGAGAGAGAGTCAGGGAGAAAGGAAACAAAGATAGAGACAACTCTGGTTCCCTGAGGTGGACCTAACGGCCGGTCCTCTGAAAGGACTGATGAAAACACGATACAATCCTTCCCTCAAGTCGGCCAAACAAGCCAGATAGGTGAGAGGTCAAGGCAGGGGTCAGGTGTGTGTGTGTGTGGGGGGGTGTCTCACCTGTCTCACAGCGGCGCCCTGTAAAGCCCGAGGGACACACACACGTGTTGGGAGACACACAGGTCCCTCCGCTCCTGCATCCCTCTTCACAGAAGGCTAGAAATAAAAAACAGGAGAGAGTGACATTTATTAGCTCCCCTCGTCATGTACCACAGTCGCAGAGAGACAAGCTCTGAGTTCTCGCAGCTGTGAAGACGCTACAATGTGCAAAGTGTCTCCCCCGACAGTCCTCCTAAAAGCGTGGGCAGCCGGAGCAGCGCGGGGACAGCCTGGCCTGTTTGTCACTCACAGCGGTTCATAAATGCTGTTCTTATGTCAGGGCTGAGAGAGGAGGGAGGGGGGAGGGGGGGAGGGAGGGAGGGAGGAGGGAGGGGGGAGGAGGGAGGAGGGAGGAGGGAGGAGGGAGGGAGGGAGGGAGGAGGGAGGGAGGGAGGAAGGAAGGAGGGAGGATCTATCTATCTATCTATCTATCTATCTATCTATCTATCTATCTATCTATCTATCTATCTATCTATCTATCTATCTATCTAATATTACAGACAATACACAAACACCAACTGTGTCTCTTATTTTACATTCCACCCTAACCCTAACCAACAGAAATGTCTCTTCTTACATCAAACAGATGGTAATTCATAGGCTGCACACAGTCTGCGTTTACCTCAGATCACAGTGACAAATGGTTCAATTTAACACCTTGAAAACCTTGAAACATTTTGAAAACTCAATGTTCTACATCCAGGCTAGCTCACAGCTCAGCTCTGGAAACTCCATCCAAGGATGGATCGGATCCGTTGCTTGTGTCGTCCGTTCATTTTCCTCCTTTTACACTCGCATCCACAACAAAGTCGCTCACATTCACTCGGTAACACTCCATGAACACAACCTGCTCGTTTTAACACTTTTAGCTCGCTCCCGTCGCTCTCTCTACTTCACTACTTCTTCTTCTGTCTCTCTCTCTCTCTCTCTCCTTCTCTCTCTCTCTCTCTCCTTCTCTCTCTCTCTCTCTCTCTCCCTCTTGACTAAAGCGTCTCTCCTTCTCCCCCAATCACCGACCGTTAGCTCCAACAGATCGCTCCCATAACCAGATAACAGAACAAATCAGACAAAATAAACAGTATTCTTCACTTTTTTAAAGAACAACTCCATTAAATTATAGGAAATTAATACTTTGTACACTATATAGTCATATATTTTAATATATTAAAACAGTTGTATATTTACACTTTATATGCCTGTTTTCAGGGGGTGAATATGAATGTTGTTATTTTCTGTCAGTCTGAGATGCCAAAGCTCTTCTGGAACGAATTAAATTTATATCTCGAGGTTCCACTATATGTACACACACATGCACACGGGACAAATGAGATTTTCTGAATGGAAATAAACAATAATATTATTATTAGACCATCGTGCGGAAGCAAAGTGGCTCACATGTGGAGACAAAGCAGCAGAGAATCATCACCTGTGGCTCTGCAGCCTGTCCTGTTCTACAGGGAGGATAAAACTACAAGCTTAGCTATTCATTCTTCATCAGATTTTACAGTTGCATGTCTTCCATCCATCCATCCATCCCTCCATCCCTCCATCCATCCATCCCTCCATCCCTCCATCCATCCCTCCCTCCATCCCTCCATCCATCCAGCAGATGCCTCCATGCTGCTTTCTGTCCTTCTTTTGTTCCTCATCTGGCTTCATCTAAAAAAACCTCCACAGCACTGGTTACAGGATGTAAGAGATTTTATTACAGATATTCAGGCCTGGCTCCAAGGTAAGTGGACTGCTTTTATATAGCACATTTATCCAGAGAATGGCACAAGCACTTCAGAAAGCCTCACACTCACACAGAAACGGTGATTGTGGCGGAGCTGTCATGCGGGCGGCCGACCTCAGAAGCAGATTTGATGTTCAGTCTCAAGGACGACCTGCTCCTGAGCTACAGCCGAGCCACACTCCAAAGAAATGTGATAAAAATCCGAGCATTCACAGATTTGCTGCCTCGTATTCTACCCGGGGTGGATGTTTTTACAGGCAGGCGGCCATGCCGGGGAGGAGGGTCATGGGGCTTGCATGCAGTAAAATCTTTTACGCCTTTCATTTGTCGGTGATTTGCAAACCAACCTAGCAGAGCGCTTACGACGTGTCACCGCTCAGAGTCAGCCCAGGTCGTCCAAGCTGCGCCTGCTCGGCACCATCACCTTCTACTGACACGAGTCTGTGTGAAACAGCCATGAGCTGCTCCAGAGAAGCAGTGGAAATAGTAACAATAAGACATTTGATTTATACTGCCCTTCATCAGGGGATCTCAGAGGGCTACAACCAACTAAAGACACAACCATGTACATATGGGACATATTGTAGCAGACTGCATCGCTCTCATTCCAACCCAACACTCACATGATTGACAAGTGTGTGTGTGTATGTGTGTTTGACCCTGTGGAACGTTGCTTTATGTTGTATGTAAGTAGCTGTGTATAGAGGTGAGAAGCCCTTTTTGTATTTAATCAGTTTTTCTCCTGTTTTTGGACAGGAGTTGAAGTAATATCCTGTCTTTTGTTTTGTCCTTTGCTGTAGAAAAGATTAGATTAGGTCCTCAGTTTGGTTTTGTTTGTGGTGTTGAGCTACTGAAAGAACTGAGAACTTTGGACTGGGCATCTTCTGGGGGCTGAGAGGAGCTTTATGCCACATCTCCGAGACTCCCAGACACTACGCTCACACTATTCTCCCCCGCCACTAGAGGTCGCTGGTCTGGGAAAAAAGTTCTGGAAAAACCTCCAAAAATGGGAAATGTTCATGAATCAAAATCAAACCAAAACAAGTCTGGAGATCGATAGTCTAACACTGACACACACACACACACACACACACACACACACACACACACACACACACACACACACACACACACACACACACACACACACACACACACACACACACACACACACACACACACACACACAGTGGAGGGAGTGGCAGAAAAACGTCCTCCCCTGAATGAGAGGCAGTCGGCTGCTGCTCGTAGGCGCTCAGAGGATTAAAGCAAAAAGAGGGCACACTTAATTGAGCGAGTCCATTAAAGAGAAATTACTTGAGTATTTCTAAGCTTAATTAACGAGATGATTTGAAAGATGAACCCTAATGGGCTGAGAAATCTATTTATAGCATGCACATACATAGAGTTAAATATCTGTGTGTGTGTGTGTGTGTGTGTGTGTGTGTGTGTGTGTGTCTTCCTTCAGTTTATGAATAAAGAAAACATGATTTATCTCCAGAAATGATCGCTGTGGTGTTGGACATATACCAACAAACGTGTGCAATAAATAAAAGCGGGGCTAATGCCAGATGCAGTCAGAGCTATTCATTTGACTGGTGGCGCTATTTAAGAAGTCCTATCAAGCCCTCATTAGGAGCGTGATTGCTTCTGTACTAATAAAGGCCACACTTAAGAAATAATTACACTTGTATTGACTCAATCCATCCACGGCTCTAATTGCCATCTCAGCAGCATCAGCACGGCTGGTGACCTCCACAGAGCAGCTCCACCAGGCCCGGCTCTGCTGGACACGTCTCTGTCTGTCTGTCTAAGAAAAACTAGTTTCCTGGCCCCAGACGAACGTTAATATCAAACATCCCTGGAAAGTCTTTTCAGACCGAGGACTATAACAGTCAGGGCTGAAGAGTCTATTTCTATCCGTAGGCAAAGCTTATTTTGTGCAAGTACAATCAGAAGATTCCTTCTCTGCATGATTGTGATGTTTGTTTACACTCTAATTCAATTTAGGAGAAGTTTGCCTTCGAACTCATCTCTCGAGGTCTTACAGAAGCGTGAGCTCTCCCAGGAAGATCTGCTCGTTTTCAGCTGTGGGCTTTCTATCTTTTTTACTGACTTTGCACATAGACTATGATAGCGGAGGGTTTTCCCTCCTGACGGAGATTGAGAAGATGATAAATAATAAAAAGAGGTGCTGCTGCTCAGAGGACGTCCGTCCCTCTGAGGACCAGTGGCATTTCACGTCCCGCCTGCTGGAAGACAAACCTACAAAGGCTGACAGAGGAAAAAGCTGCATCGTGCTGCTCCATCCCTGCTCCCTTCTGGTTGTAGGATTTGTTCTCACGTTGCCTCCTCTGACTCCAAAACCTCTTTTTTGCTTTTTGTTTTTTTAATGTACCTATTGATGTCATAGGTTTCTATCTAGTGCTCTGTTGTCCCTGGAATCATCTCATCCCTGACTTTCAACAACAACACTGCAGCCGTCCTTCATCTCCCTCTCCTCTTCTGTGTCACCTTTCAGTCACACTTTATTTGTCATTTCCAGACCTCCTCAGCCACTGATAACCTGAGCTGGGAGGAGGAGGAGGAGGAGGAGGAGGAGGAGGAGGAGGAGGAGGAGGAGGAGGCCCTCCTTCATTATCATCCCTGTGACCTCCAGCTAAAGCGTCTCGCTGCTCAGCCGAGCCTGTTGCTGACTCGTGACTTCCCGGGACATGCTGATAAGCTCAGATTTTGCTATTTGACTTTTCCATTACGGGCCCAGATTGCTTTCCAGCGGGGCGGCGAGGATGGAAGCGTTCCAGGCTAAACAGCCGCCTTCACAGTGGCTGGGTGTCCGAGGGAGCGTATCAGAGCTCGGAGGCCAGGGGCATCACAGAGGAAGCTGGAGGAGAGTCTGCAGAGAGAGACAGAGCTGAGCAGGTGTGGTGGGGGAGGAGAGCAGCACTGAGCTGCTGGTTAGAGTTAGAGTTCACCACCCAGCTCGCTGCTAGTTAGAGTTAACCACCTAGCTCGCTGCTAGTTGGAGTTAACCACCCAGCTCGCTGCTAGTTAGAGTTAACCACCCAGCTCGCTGCTAGTTAGAGTTAACCACCAGCTCGCTGCTAGTTAGAGTTAACCACCCAGCCTAGCCAGATGCTGCATCAACACACCAGGAGCCCCTTCATAACCATCAGGTCTCCAAGTTCACATCTCAGGGAAGTCAAAGGTGCAGTTTTTACTGAGGTTAAGGTTAAAGTGGTAGCATGACAAGCTCTGAAAGTTAAAACTCCAGTCGCTGTATTTTATGATTATTATTTTTTCCTCTTATTATTTCAAAAATCAATCAAAGAACAGAGGTGCTTGTCCACCAAAATATGATTTACACACAAATCTAATCTAAAACTACAAGTGCAAGTTTGAAAAGAAAATCAGAAAAAACAAACCTAAAAGCATCTGGATGAAAACATAGCGAGTCACTGAGAAGGTTTGGATGATCGACTGCTTCCCGATCTGAACAACAGAAGCTGGATGTGAAGCTGTATGATGGAGCAGCACATGAAGGGTTTTTGGTTTTTTATTTATTTATTTTTACATTCGATGTTTCGAGAGGTAACACTGAGGCGGGAGCTAATGAGTGTCATTATGTGAGATTACATAGATTTAACTTTAAATTACACATTTCTCACATTCTTCGCTAAAGAGTAAAACGTAAGTCACTCTGAGTCATTCTGCAGCCGCTGGCCTCGTCTGCCCCATCATCGTCATCTTAGCGCCTTTAAACTCTTTACAACGATGGCTTGTTTCATGGCTTATTTATCTAATGTTTTCTGGGCCTTTCCTGCGACTCAAACCGTCTCACCACCTGGAGTTTGAAGCGCTCAGCACTTCTGAATCATAATCTTTAGCTTCAAGGCACTTCTCCAGCATTATCTGTACCAGTGATGACTTTTCCTCAAAGGTCTTCCAAAAGAAACAACTTTCTTAGTCAACTTAGCCCTTTTTTTTTAAGAGTTCACTTGAGGTACTATAATAGTGGTATTCATCCAAGTTTTATTTTCGTGCTCTGAACCTATGTAATTTTATGTTTTTATTCCACATCTCCAGTGGAGTGAACCAGCGCTGAGCCATAAAGGTATAAACACTGTTTTGACAAGCTGTTTAGCTTTTCCCCTCAGCCCCAGGGGCCACGACCAATTAATGCAGCCTCTAAATCTATTGATGTTTTCCTTCAGATGCTTTTATGTCACAGTGTCCCTGAACGCACCATCAGTACTACGGTAGAGATGTAGCTGGACGATTCATTCCTCTTCATGATTACCACAGAAGCTGAGTCGACCTCTCTGCATCGTCTCCTTTCTGCTAATGAATGCACAGCTGTCAGAGGTATCCACATGTGTTTCTCCAGTAGAAGAACACTGTAGACTACTAGGCTTTAGAAATACTATTGGAGACAGTGAACTATCAACTGAAGCTTTTTACTCAAGTAAAAGTTAAAAGTGTTCTGATTCTGATCAATGATTCATCAAAAAACAACAAACAAGTTAGAGACGAGTGTACGCAAACACATGCATCTACTTTACTTCTACTCCTCACATCTATAAATGGAAGGAGGAGAAAGTACAGATAACTGTGTGAAAATGTCAAGGAGTAGAAGTAAAAAGTAGGTTGAAAAATTATTACTGTAGTAAAGTGTAGATAACCGACATTTCTACTTAAGCAAGCTAACCAGGTAACAGACACAGAGGCAGGAGACGACAGTCAGCCTAGAAAAAGTGCTGAGTGGGCAAAAAAAAACCTTGGCTGAGAACAAATGAAGACGAACCCATTTACTCATGCTAGCGTAGTTATGTGTAGGAGCCCCCCCCGGCCCCCCCGGCTGTACGATGAGCTGGCCTTCGCTGAACATCCCAGGTAACGACCGCTCTAAGAAGACACAGCGCGGATTAAACACGCATTAAAGAAGATTCACGCTGCTGTAATGTATCTGCACAGGGTGGAGGGGAGGCCGATCGATGCGGCCCACACGGCCATTAACTCCACCAGCTGCTTACGAGGGATTCCTCCTCTCGTGGAGCGAAGCTGCACACGTTCCAGGCAGCTTGAGCTGGACTCGCTCGGCCGCTCAGCACCTGTAGAGCCGCCACAGGTGACGTTACCTGAGCAGCGACCTTCATCTGTCACCCCCGCTCTGAGGTACCTGTCTACAGACGTGGTCGTTAATGAAACTAAACCTGCTCCAGCCATAATTAACCGTGCCAGTGTCAGGTGTGTACGTGTGAGCGGCGGGTTGGGACACGGACAAAGCTGATCTTTTAATTGTGATTCTTTATGATCCTCGCTCTCTGTGAAGGAACAGACTGCAGACAGCTGGGTGTGGAGCTCTCTTTCCCCCCAACTCCTACAAAACAGCAACAAAGAAAAATGCAATCACGAACGCTAATCACTAGCCGCTGATCGCTAGCCACTAATTGCTAACTACTGTAATACATTATGGAGTGACAGATGGTAAACAACCTAATTATGTTGTCACAGGCACATATTACACCATGTGACGCTAATATAACAAAAATGGAAACAGGAAGCTACATAAACACCCCGAGGAAGAGAAAGAAAGAGAAGAGGATGCATACATGTGTCAAAATGAAAACCGTCCGTGCAGTTTTACATGAAGAAGAGGAATTAAAATGCACAAGAACGTCAGGCAGGTGCAGGTAGACATCTGAAGCGCTGCCTCTGTAACCAGATGGCAGCAGACAACTGAGCGAACATTCGTTTATACCAGGCTGAAAAACAACTGGAGAAGTGACAGCTGAAGGTTTTCTCTCCCTGTGTCACATTTTCTAGAGGTAAAGCAGCTGTCAGTGCTTAAAAGGCATCCTGACGTCCTTACTCTTTACTTTGAAAGCAAAGCGCTCTGCCTATTTTTTTTTTTTGTTACTACAGTCGTTCAGCCCCGGGCTGCAAATTAGAACCAAGCAATTCTCATCCGTTATCCTGCTTAATATCCTCTTAAAATCTATTAAATGTGATCTATTAAAAGCACGCTCTGCAATCCCAACTCAAAGTTGCGTTTTTCTAAAAAATCCACGAGGACGGGGAAGCTTTAAAAGCTCTGATGTGAGAGGATGAGGCGGTGTACGAACTCCCACTCACACCAACATGAGCTTGTAGCCCGAGCGACTGATGACAGACGTCATTAGGTAGATTATGAGGAGCTGAGGCAGGCGGGGAGATGATGAATGGACCAGCTCGCTCTTCTCATCTCCTCCCAGGATGCTTTCACACGTCCACACTGGTCCATCCAAACACAGACGTCAAAGTCCACCTGCTCACCCTGGAAACGTCTCTAAGTTCAAAGTTCTGACTTTGAACTTGTAATTATTCTCAGTTCTCTTCACATGTTCTGGACATAAAAGGAAACTAGATCACTGTCCTGTGCGTGGACAGAGACAGCACTGACATTTAAGTCCAAAAAAACAGGACAAGACAGGACAACATTTAGGAATGAGAGGTATTAATGTTCCAACCTATCCCAAGTGTAACACAAGATAAGATAAATAAATCTATGTCAAACAAAGGGACCGCTGTGCTTTACAATGTCTAATACGATACAAAAGACACCTGTAAGAAGGTGCCACCTGTAAGAAGGTGCCAGATCCAACACACACAAAGGTGTGTCTATCCTACCTGTGCCCCAGTAATCCCAGTCATGGAGACCTAATAAGACCTTAATCTGAGAGGCAGTCAAAGGGGGAAATCACTGAGGAATCACACTTTAGGAGGTACTTTAACAGGGTACTATGTTAACAAGATGATTTGTTTGCTTTGGATTGACTAGTTAGTCGCCTGCTACAGACAGGTAAACAACGCCTGCGTCTGAGTCTCAGCATTTACTGTCTTTAAGGTTACGGTTCCCTGAGTCGTTTGGGAGGGAAAAACAGGAGCTAAAAGCTGAACAAATACTGTATTTATCATCAGCCGGACACACATGAGATGATGATGGTTCAGTGAATGAGTGTTAATGTCGTTGTTTTAATGCTGTTGTTCACAAGCAACTGTTTGCTAAAACGTTTGGCACAGAAACTGTGTATTTTTTTCCTAGTTCCCTTTTAGCATTTTCAACTTTCTCTCAGAGTTTAGTTGACTTTATTACATTTTCCCACATCAGCGGCGAGTTCAAAGAACATTAATCTTAATAAAGAGAAAAGCTGCTTTGTAGCAGATGTCGCTCCGTAATTTTCTGACTGCACACACACACACACGCACGCACACACACACACACACACACACACACACACACACACACACACACACACAGATTCAGATTGATGCTGAGCTTATTTAACGCTTTATTGCCACTCGGAGAGAAAAGCAGCTCCAGTGACGGGCAGAGCCTCAGTGGGAACGCCGGCGTATCCGCCTTGAAGCAGACCTCGGAGCTCTGCTCGTTAGCGTGTTAGCGCGTTAGCTTGTTAGCACGAGCTGAGCTTAGCTCTTCAGCGATCTGGTTTTCTGAACATGACACTGAGCTGCTAACGCCTCACGTTTCACATGCTACGAGCGCATCACAGCGGTGATGCTAATGATGCTAAAGATGCTAACTGCTATCCAGGACTCCCTGGGTGGAGGAGGAGGCAGCTGTGGCAGGAGGCTGAGGCCACTGTGGTTTACAATGCCTCCTCTTACCTGCGTTGCTATGACGACCAGGTATGGTCATGGTCTCAATGCGCAATGGGCATCACAAAGGAAGTGATGAGGAGCAGGAAATGATCTCACAGTTAAGTTCCTGATTGAGTTTGATTGAGATTGATGAGTTCAGGCTACAAGTAAAGAAGACTGAAGATTCATCAAATGTTCCTAGAGGAATGGAACATTTACACCACCACCACCATAGTATGCTATAGGATAGTATAATATGTTACAGTATACTATGCTATAGTATAGAATGTTTTAGTACAGTTTAGTATCGTGTGTTATTGTACAATATGTTATAGTTTGTTATAGTATGGTATAGTATTGTATGCTATAGTATAGTAAGGTATAGTATTTTATGCTATTTTACAGTTCAGGCTACAAATAAAGAATGCTGAAGATCCATCACATGTTCCTAGTTGCATGTCAACTTTACAGCACAAACCCCTCAATGAACAACCTGCTAATGACTGAATACATATTCCTGATTCATGAAAGAACATTTACGAGTGTTTTACTCACTTCACTGCCTTCCTGTTGGAATACACAGCGGGTGTGGGGTCGTCTTACTCACTTCTGTGCCGTACTTTTGTACTCTACACGGCCGAGGTGTTTCTATCTCTGCTTCTCCCTCCTAATGCTCCGGGTGCAGGAGTTAATGAGCCGGGGTAAAATAGCGGTCCCTGAAGAACATCTCATCCCTCGGCCGGGTGAAATCTGCAGAAACGTCTCCTTGTTTCGGCCTGGCCTCGTGTATTAACTGTAACTGAGGAGAGACGCAGTGATTCCCATCAGCCCATCCATGGCTGCGTCCCTCCACCGTTTATGAAAGGCGTCATCGTTAAAGAATAACAGCCGTCCATGAACAGTCAGTGACGGTCCGGACGGTCCGGTCGGGACGGTCGTCACGGCGACCAGGCTGCTGTCACTCAGGGGACGATGTGTCTGATCGATATGATCTCTGCTGTCCTATCAATGAGAGACGCTCGGACAAAGACGTGGTGGAAGACAGGCGGGGACTCATCAGTGCAGAGGATGAGACGAGCTCTATATAGATCCATGATGTGTGTGTGTGTGTGTGTGTGTGTGTGTGTGTGTGTGTGTGTGTGTGTGTGTGTGTGTGTGTGTGTGTGTGTGTGTGTGTGTTGTTTGGAGTCTTTTGTGCTTGTGCGAAACTGATATCTTCTTTTATTCTTCTAATTAGTTTAGTGTTTGTGCCAAGCAGGAAATTTGGAGGAACACACACACACACACACACACACACACATAAACACATACGGCTAATCAAAAGAGGAGAGAGAGGATCAGCGAGACAGGATATAAGATCTGATAGAAACTGATCCAGAAGAGAAAATAAAGACCAGAGTTACTCAGGTTCATGATTATGGTTATTCACATCATGAGTGTGAATGTGTCCGGGTGTGCTCCCTGCCTTCAGCCCCATCACAACCCTGGGGACAAAGTGCAGAAGATACTGGATAGATGTGATTATAATAGTAATAATAATAATAGTAATAATAAAAACCTATTTAATTTAAAGGCGTCTTAAATGCACTACCTCAAAGCTGCTTTAGAGTTATACTGTCAGTGTTCCTACTACGCTCAGTATTTCCATAATGGCTGACTGATGGACTTGATGACCACAGTATTTACTCCTATCAGCAGGAAACACTGTTTCTTTGTTTTGTTCATGGTTCGTTCACCTTTGTACGTTGTGGACTTCCACGGTACTTTAACAACTGCTTTGCACTGAAATGCTTTTGCTTAGACTTGTCCCCTGTGTTAGTTTGATCTACAATTTGGGTCTTAAAAAAAAAAAAAAAAACCCTTTAACAGCACAGTTTCCTAAGTGAAGCTTTATGTTGTCAAGTTCTTTATTTTGTAACTTACTTAGGACTCAGACCAGCAGCTAAGGTTGTAAGGCATTTTCCTTTCTTGCCACCTAATACTTGCACTTGCTATTTCCTCTGTGTGTGTGTGTGTGTGTGTGTGTGTGTGTGTGTGTGTGTGTGTGTGTGTGTGTGTGTGTGTGTGTGTGTGTGTGTGTGTGTGTGTTTGCACAGCCTGCAGCCTGCTATAAATCAGTTAAGGCCCACAGATCTGAACTAAAGTGTTTTGAAGCCCAGAGCCTCTGGGCTTTGTGCTTTCCAGTCACAGTTGAAGATCACGTGTCAGGATTTTTTCTTTTTTATGGCACAGCGAGGAACCGTGTGAATTTCTTTATAACACTGGTGCAGGTTGCAAATTAAATTCCCTTTCATTCAGAGAACAACTGGGGAGAGGGGAGACGGGAAAAAATGTGTCTCCTTTGAATTTTTGCTCTATTGGACGAGGGAAGGAAAGCATCTGGAGAAACTGAAGCTGACACGTAATGCAAAGCAGCATTTCATCAGCCCACAAACTGCTACATTATTTATAATGCACGAACATTACCAGCGCGCTACACTTGTTCCTATTACGGCGAATAAACATCAGATGGGAGGCTTCACTCCACTTTATTCACTTTTGCAGCACACAAACACCTCAGCTCGCCCTGAAGTTATCACATGAGTCGAGATGGGAACACATTCCCGGGTCGACACGTGGGCCTGATCGCTGTAATGTGCTGTACACGCCTCGCTGTTGATCACAAGAGGGAAGGTGTTAAAGGGAATGTACCTTCACTGTCATGTGTCTGCCAAGTCACGTTCTGCATCTGTACCGCCGCCTCACAAACTTTAAGTTACTACTAACGCCTCGTTTCCACAACATTGGTACATTGGATCCACTCGACCAGACTTGGCCTTGTGTGTGCCTCCATCACCTGGAATGTGTAACCCGGCACTGTTTCTCTGGTACCTGCTGGCCTGCCGGGCCAAGCCAGGCCGAGTCAGGCTGAGTAGGGCCGAGTCAGGCCAAGCTGGGCTGAGAGAGGCTGAGTAGGGCCGAGTCAGGCCAAGCTGGGCTGAGAGAGGCTGAGTAGGGCCGAGTCAGGCCAAGCTGGGCTGAGAGAGGCTGAGTAGGGCCGAGTCAGGCCAAGTTGGGCCAAGTCAGGCTGAGTAGGGCCGAGTCAGGCCAAGCTGGGCTGAGAGAGGCTGAGTAGGGCTGAGTAGGGCCGAGTCAGGCCAAGTTGGGCCAAGTCAGGCTGAGTAGGGCCGAGTCAGGCCAAGCTGGGCTGAGACAGGCTGAGAAGGGCTGGGTATCATCAGAAACACCCGCGCATTAGCACCAGAAAAAAAACAAAACAACAAAACAAAACAGACAAAACAGACAAACAACAAGACAACCAAAAGAAAACTTTCCTCCCACAGTGAAGTTGGACTGGATCTCTGATCTCTGTGGTATTTCCCAAACTACTCTAGTATTTCGTCTCACTGCCTCCATCCTCTTCTGAACAACACTTTTCAGCCACACACCCAGGATCAGAATTATCATCCCCTCGATTTCCTCCATTGCGTACATATGGTTGTTGTTGTTTTTCTTCCTCTACTTGTATCCGGCGGTCAGCGGCGTCATGTTGAAGATGACATCACGCACACGTGTTGCTATGACGACCGGGTTGTGATGGAAACGTGCTCGAGTCGAGTCAAGTAGAAGAGAGTCGAGTCGAGTCGGTACCATGTAGTGGAGGCGAGGCATCAGTAAGTACTTCACGTTAGTAGTTACAAAAGCTTATTATCATTTGATCTGTGAACATGGGCGAGGAAGCCGTACTTTTATATCCTGTATATTGAAAGATCAAAGGTTCCTTTGATTCGTCTACATATCTTAATTGATGTAAATCTAGAGGTCGATGTACAAATATTTTACAGCTTCGTTTGAGGTCATGTTTTATAATTTATCCATTCTTCCTCAGACTCTAACTAGTCAAAAGTCAATTTTAGAGATTTTTTGGCTACAATTATTAGGCTGAAACTCAGCAAAACCAATCAGGGCTTTAACAAGCAGCTCGTCTGATGGTCGCTCAGTGGCAGCCTCCAGCTGTGAGTAAAGGACTGGGGAAGGAAACAACCCCCAGCTCAAAAACTAGATTTCTACATGTTTGTTGGTAGCAACTTTCAGTGTTGCCAGATTTCTCTGCATGCATGCACATCTACTTAATGTACTAGTCCTGTAGACAAACAGTGGGATTGTCTCTAAACTCCTCTCATCTGGATGAAGGAAAACCAGGAGAAGATCCACACACAGAGTGAGAAGGGGAGACACGGGGCCACAAAGCCACAAACACACCGATCCAGAGTGATCCTCAGCAGAACAGATCAGACACTCTGAAGGATGGAGAGTCTGTTTCAGCTCAGCAGGAGAGGTCTTCAAACACACTGCTCGGCTAGCCAAACTGACTCCTGTCAAGCCATGAGAGACGGAAACGTGCACGTGAACTCTGGCTGTTTCTTCTGTTCACTGCACCCTTCTAATCCATGGAATAACAACCTGGAGCATCGGCTGCAGTACTGACACGAGTGTGAATTTCAACTGCCCTTCAGTAAAAGTCAAAAGAGTCAAAGTGTCCGTCTTCCTTTCATGCACCTCTCATCTGATTTCCCCTGCGTGGTCAGAGGAAATGACAGGCCTGGCACGCTAACCCAGAGCAGCAGGGCGCCCCCTACAGGAGGACAACCGGACCAGAGAGAGGCTGGTGATACGGATGCTCCTCCATGCTCCTCTCACCTGAAGGCCAGGACTTCCTCAGATGATGCTGGGAGCTTCACTTCCTGGACACAGCAAGAGTGCAGAAGCCCCTTCATGATAAACCCTGCGTGGCTTTCCATGTTGAGGTTAGTTTAAAGTCTTCATCAGAGAACTCTTAGATTCTGATACGATCGGAGGTGTTTTGTCTGAATGTACAGGAGGACCTATTTGTCTGGAGTGTCCAGATTGAACGAGAGGCTGGTTGCTGCTTCATCACTTCGTCGTGGGCAGATGGACACTTCATGTCTGCAAGGGGAGGAGCTCCTCCCCCAACACTTCATCTGCACATCCAGAGCAAACAGCAAAATATAAGGGCCGGGGTAATGAATCGCTCAAAGATGCACTCGAGTTTCAATAAAGGATCATGTCAGGGTTTTGTTCTTGAATCCTTTGTTGTTTTCCATCGGCGGTATCTCACTGCCTCACCAGTGAGCATCGTCCTGGTGAACAATGGGTTTTCAGACTGTCACTGATGCAGGGTTGACTGATGAAGATGAAGACAAACAAACGGATCTGAGGCAGAACGCAGCATTGTTCCATCACACCAGAGAGTCTGACTGACAGACAGAGACAGAGACAGAGAGACAGAGAGAGAGAGAGAGAGAGAGAGAGAGAGAGAGAGAGAGAGAGAGAGAGAGAGAGAGAGAGAGAGAGAGAGAGAGAGAGGAGAGAGAGAGAGAGAGAGAGAGAGAGAGAGAGAGAGAGAGCAGCTCCCCTGTCTGACATACCGCCACACACTGGAAATAATTGCCTTAAAATGATAATTGCTACAACGCTTCAAAAGCAAGTAGGGTTTCTTCTTTTTTTTCTAACATGTTTACATTTTTTTTCTACATTCGCAATTAATCATAGCTTCAGATACTGTGGTTTTTCACCCAATTAAATGTTGTAAAACACTGTGCCCTCTAGCACTGGAGCTTCACAGCAGAGACGCCACTAAATGTGCTGCTTTATCCAAAAGGGATGAAGGGGAGCAATAATTATGTAAACAGAAAATTAAATGCTTCATACTTGTAGGGGGAAATGAAGGCTGAATGCACCACACCCCCAAACCTCCCTGCAGCAAGCACACACACACACACACACACACACACACACACAGAGCAGCCTCCCCACCTTATTCCAGAATACATTAGGTCCGCTCACTGTTCGCTGGTTGCCACATGGTTCCTCAGTGATTAGCTCCGATAGCGAGATGAGAAAAGCACGAGTCAATGCCTTTGTCCTCTGCGCCTGTTTAGCCTCGCTACTCAAATCCCTCTATTTAAACCCCCTTTGTCTACACAAACCAGTCCTCTGGAATGAAACGGACCATTAACAAGATTAGCTCACTCATTCTGCCGCCAACAAAGGCCCCGCAATAGGCTGCTGATCATTAGCTCGGCAGCGGGGGACAATGCTGATCTATAATCTGACGCTGCGCCCAGATTGAACTATTGTGTCTTATTTATTACACTCCCAGGGAGATGACATAATGGTGGGGCCTTTCTATTCCTCCCCCCCGGGAGAACAAAAGAAGAGAGAGGGGAAGGAGAGGAAGACAGAGCGAGTGAAGGTAAAAGCCAGCGTTAACCCCCTCGTCTTCCTCTCACTCCCAGTCAGTCCGGACGATCAATGGGACTGGAACGGACCCTCGAGACGGGAGGGCCTTTCTGCCCGGGTCCCTGCAATCAACCCAGGCACAGCCTTCAAGGGGGGGCAGAGTCGGGGGGGCAGACGTAAGAGTGGGTGCTCGGTAGATGTGAGAGTTAATCTGAACATGTGTAATTACTGAGCACGGTCACAAGGAATGCAGTGACATCTGACACTGTTTTATCCCCAAACCTGAGTCTTCATACCAGAGCTGCTGCGAGGTGAGAGACCCCCCCCCCCCCCACCACCACCATCTATTGTCTGTTTGCATAACATGGCTCCATTGTGCCGTTAACAGTCGCCGGAGGCCCCGGCATCGCTGTAGAGCAGCGTTAGCCGTAATTACTCTCCTGTACAACAGAAATGAGATGTGAGGTGAGAGGGAACAAAGCCATCACTCAGCCCAGCCACACAAGGCTGCTTGTCGGGGGGGGGGGGGGGGGGGTGGACTAGTCCGCTAGCTAGATTTCTATCAAATGAGCAGCGTTGCTGTGGTTTTATGTTGAGGATAAAACTCAGATGATGCTCTCAGTGTCAGTCACGTGGCGTCAACAGCTGCGGGCGCCTTTCATTGTACATCAACACGACAACACGGGGGAAATTTATCGTTTCGGTAACAACGAATCCTTCAGTGGATTGGAAAGTCTGGCTCCAAATCGTCTCGCTCGACATCTCTATTTCCTGAAACACAGTGTGATGGAATCACACAGAACAGGGAGGGAACTTACAAACCTCATGAAGCGTCTTCCAGAGACGTTTAAAAGGTGTTGCGTATGTGTAGTCACATCTGTAGCTGTCCTCACAGTCAAACTAAGCCCTCGCTAGCAGAATGCGCTCTTTCTACAAACCAATACAACTTGGATTAGAAAACCTGAGCCTAAAACAAGCTACTGCTGCTCAAGGATCCTCATTACCTGTTTAGTTTTTAGCTTGTTAATTAAGCTGCTTTCCGCTCCAAAACCTGATCTGGCCCCGTCTTGGATGGACTCGCTGCTCAAGGCCTTTCCTTATTAACTATTAGCAGGGAGAGGCAGAGAAGCTGCACTCACACTAATTTCCTTATCCCTGAGAGGGCCGCCGTGATGTATGAGGCGAATGTGATGGGAGGCACAGGTCGATTGGACAACACTGTCGCCATCACACAGTAATGAGATCTCTGGGGGAGGGGGGAAATGGAGGCCGATCGCTCCCACTCCCCGCTCCCACCATACTAATTGGCCAGGGTAGAGTAGGTAAGGCACGGGAAGTTTTAATGACATTATTAAAAAGTATAACATTTCCTCACCTGCGTCTGATAAATATCATCAGTGAGCGCAAATGCCACTGACGCGTCTGGTCTCTGTGCACTGGCAGGTTTTGGCTCCATGTCAGACCGAGCGTAAATGGAAACGGTGCTCAGAGGAACTCTGGGAGGGACAACGGGACGTTTACAAGTTTCATTCAGAATTTTGTAAATTTCCCTCCTTTCCCTTCCCTCCGTGTTGAGAAATGTAGAAATGTACAGAAATTACACACAAATTAAGCCCCACAAAGACTTTACTTTCCTAGTTAGGTGCGTTTCTTTGCAGATGATGCTGCTCTAATGCTCAGTTTCACACTCATCCAGTAATCTCCTCGATGACTGACTTTGACCTACCATGTAGAAAAACCAGGTAGATGACAGTATATATGATATAACACCTTCAGCAGGACATTCCTACCTTGAAAGACATTCACATTTCACACTCACACAAATACTGTGTCAATAAGATCGACAGTTTGTGCATTGCTTAGTTTTTGCTGACTTACCAACATGGTAAACCTGATTTACCAAAATGACATGAAATGAAATCTTCTAGCCTGGGATCGCTCACGCTGCCTGTGTCTGCAGCCAACGTCTTGGCAAAGCTTCCTCAGAGTGGAGGCTGCTCCAGCAGCAGATTAATGTCCACGATTCCCACAATGACACCTTCAACAATTACACGTGTGTGTGTGTGTGTGCGTGTGTGTGTAATGCCCCGGTGCCCACATACTTGATTCCAGTGTCCATTTACCATGCGGTGCATCTCGCATCCTGGCACCAACATAAGTCTTTCCCACCATGTTTAGCAATTTCCATGTATTCATATTCAATCATTTATATTCCAAACATTGTTGAGACATCCGCCTCTGTAGCTCTCACATTGGCCGTGACATCCACATGAAAAATGTGGAGGCAGCGCTACAGTCAAGATGTATATTGTCTTCCTCTGTGTGTGTGTGTGTGTGCGTGTGTGTTTGTGTGTGCGTATGTGTGTGTGCCTGGAGAAAATCCAGCAGCAGAAAACTGTGTGGAAGGCACTTTGCAAATTGCATTGATCTCTCCCAAGACCTGCTTCCACCTGCCGCCCATCCTAATGCCTGTGTTACAGAGCAGCAGAGGGGGTGGGGGGGGGGGGGGGGGGGTGGGGGGGGGGGGGGGGGGGGGGGCTGGAAACACCCTCTACCACCTCCACCACACCACCTACAGGTCCCGCTGTGGTTCCTGTTCCTGACTCATCTCCTCCTACAGTGCACATGTAAATCTACACGACCCGCACCGCGTAATCTCTGCTCTCTAATTTGCAGATCGTTGGTATAACGGACGCGCTTTCATCTGTCCTGCCCTTCCAATTTACAACGTTATTAGCTGTGGCGGTAATGAGCTGCAGTTAGCGTACAGAGCGGGGCTTAATGAGGGAGACGTCCTGGTGGAGCGTGGCTAGAGGTGGTCGTTGGAGGCGTCTCAGACACTAGTGTTTGATTCTGAACGTACGGTTGGGATTTAATTACATTTTAGGTTTAGGTTTTAGAAAATTAAAGTTATATTTAGCCAAAAAAAATCAAAGTCTAGATATCCCAGATATCATGTTCAGGCAGTCCAGTAAATGAGACAGTAATTAAGGCTAATGATGGACCCAGCATTTGGACGATTGCCATCCATAAATGCACGGTCATGAAAACCACAGGAACGAGTTTCCTGCAAACGTTTAGGATCTCATTCTGAACCAATCAGACACGAGACGAGAGAGGAGCTGCAGCTTCAGGACCACTGACTGAGCTATGCCTGGATAGTCAGTCAGTGGTTTTCTAATTCTGTTGTTTCATTATCAAACACATACATTTTGTTTGCAGAAAAAAACTTTTAAATAGGTTAAAAATGTGTGATTTTCATGCTGGATGCATTAACACCCAATGAAAATAAACATCACTGGGGTTATTTTCCTTCTCTGATGTGTACAGTGAATGCTGTAACCAGTGATTATTGTAAATATTTTGTACTGTATGTACTGCTCTGACATCCTCAACAACATCCCTAACCTAACCTAACCTTAAGCCATTCTACCACAACAACCTGAGAAGAGCCTGTTTTACATGGAGTGATGAACCCACCTATGAGACTGACCTGCACAGGTATTTCTCCCTATGACCTCCTCAGCTTTCACCTCCAGAAGACGACAGGTGCCTCTGTGAACATAACTCTCGGAGGTGTCTGAGAGGCGAGGTGCAGCTGTGTCCCCCTCAGAGAGACGGCTTCAGAGGGTGACTGGTTCATCACTCCACGACGCTAACATCAACCGTGTCACAGTAACGAAAACAAACCGCGGCTCCACCTGGCCGCTCCCCGGCTCGCTGGCAGCTGTGACCCTGGCCTGTGGAGGCTGCCAGCGCTCTATAACGAGTCTCCTCAGACTCCATAATGGACCTGCCCGGCCTTCAATCACCCCCCTTCATCTGCCCAGACCTGCGGCCAGCGCTCCCAGAGCGCCCGACTAGAAAGAGTTAAATATAGTTCACACAGCGCTCCGACATGCAGCCGAGCGTACGTCCAGCTACAGAAGCCACCCAGAATGTCAGAGAGCGTGAAAAATGCAACCCCCCCCCCCCCCCCCCCCCCGCGCCACACACACACACACACACCAATACTCTGTTCCATTAGCGCTAACACGGGGCTGCAGCTCTGCAGAAGACACTTCCAGACTCCCAGCTTTCTGTCATGTACACAGGAAATGAGTAAATGTCATGTCCATGATTTTTTTTGTTTGCTTTTTAATTGTATTGTTGGGCTTGAGTGGGCTGGACGGAGCAGAGCGTGTCCACGGGACATATTGAAGATGCCAGCAGTGACAAGGCGGCTGAGCTGAGGCTGGATGATGTTCCCCATCGACTGTTTGGAGCCGCCCGAAGCAAGTGTGGTCTTAAGTCAGGAGCCGCAGTGAATCTGTGATGTTTATACTGTACAAAGCCTCCAAAACCCTGAATGTACGAACTAAAAGTAGCAAAATCTGTTCATCTAGATAACATGAGAAATAAATAAATAAATAAATAAAAACACCATTGCACATTAAAGATCATGCTCCAGTAGTCAACGCTAATCTTTGCACCCCCTAACAAAATGATCCACTTTTATGTCGTGGTAAGTAATGTCACCTCAACTCCTGGGTCCAAAAAACCTGCATGCTCCCCATCTTCTACTTATCCCTGCATGGGGACATGTTCAGCAAAGCAGCAAAACAATACAGAAGCCAGTATTAAAACAGGAGTACACAGGTGTTGAAACTACTAGTGGAGAGTGGTTGTATTGATGCATTCACTGCCTCTGCATTACATTGCATGATAGTGCTGGAGGTTCTGGCAGGTCCCACCACACTATCAAGGTATGAAGTGACGATGCGTGAATGGGATTTTGCATGCCATGGTTTTATAGTAGGCAGCAATGGATGGGATTTTAATAGGAAGCTTTACATCATTTAAAACATGGGAAAACATGTGTTTGCATGTTTATAACACACTCAGTGGAAGCTAAAACACAGCAGAGTCAGGGCAGCAATAACATATATCAGTACTCCATCTATCTGTTGGTTCTACAGAGCAACAGATTTTTAAAAATGCCCGGGTCTCATCTACAATGACTTGAAGGGCGTCTACATATATTTTAACATGAAGCTGCCACTCAGCTGCACAAAATCAACTCGAGATGTTGTTTGGTTCACCTTCACAACTTAACGTTTCCGCCTCTCCTGGGTTCCTGCTAGAGGGACTCTTTCACTCTGCTCTCCCTCATTTTGTTTTCATTTGCTGAAGATGATAGGTGCTTCAGTCATTATGCTGGAGTGTCATCAGAACGCTCTCGAAGCTGCACCGGCACCTGAACGGACAGCGAGTTAAGGAAACAACTTATTTTGTTTTGTTGTTGTTGTTGTTTGCTAACAGCCGCCACACAGACACCTCTCTGATGTCCCGCCTCCCGCCTCCCTCCATCTGTGACTCTACAGGCCAAGCACCGGGACAGGTCTGGCAGGTCAACAGGGAGCAGCCAGGAGGAGGAGGAGGAGGAGGAGGAGGAGCAGGCGCCCATGTGCCACAACATTTTGAAGCTGCTCCAGGATCAGTTTTCATCATCTCTGTGGCACCTGCTGCCTGGCCTGGCTCCACTGACGTTAAAAGAGCAGAGAAGCAGACCGTGGTGCCAGGGAGTAAGGGCCTGTGTGTGTGTGTGTGTGGGTCTGGGTGGGGGGGGGTAGGCTGTTGTTCCGGGTGGGGGGGGGACTCACCCCTGCAGATGGTGCCATTGCCCACGTAGCCCGGCTTGCAGGTGCACAGGTGTCCTCGGATGGTGTTGGTGCAGATGGCGTTCTCATCGCACAGGTTCTGGCCGCTGGCGCACTCATCGTGCTCTGAGAGAGAGAGAGAGGGAGAGAGAGAGGAGAGAGAGAGAGGGAGAGAGAGAGAGAGAGAAATGCCACGTTCAGGACGGGTGAGGAGGAACAACAGAAAACTAAACATGCCTGTCGACAGCAGAGCAGTCTGAACACCAGGCTGAGGAACAGCTTTCTCCTGGAAGCTGTGACACTGTTGAACTCTGGTCGCCCCCCCCCCCCCCCCCCCCCCCCCCACACACACACACACACACACACACCCCAACTTCCCAGTTCCTCCACTTACGACCACCTTCCTGTACAGACCATATACCTATCTGCAGACTGCAACACATGCTTTTACTTTGCACTGTTTACTGTGTTCTATTAATTTTACTCGTCTTGTATTTTGTGTGTATATTTTGATGAATTGGGCTCGCAGCGGGACCATGTTCAACGTGTTTAACGACAGTAAAGAATCGTTGCATCCTTGCAGATTTGTGGACGTTCCACTGATGAGATGAACACAGACGGGCCCTGTGGCCTCCACATAAATCACGCTCCTCTGATGCTCCCATTGTGAAAGAGACATCATGGAGACACGAGGGTGGCTTGGAACAGAAAGTAACCCCCCCCCCCCACACACACACACACACACACACACACACACACACCAGACAGATGGGATTGACGGCTGATAGATGCCAGGTGCTGACTGATTGCTCAGCATCAGCATCACTTAGTCTAATGATATTTGCTCAGATGCTGACGGCCACTGAGACACGGCCTCATCATCACCAGCCATCACGGCTGGTGATACTACACACACAGTGTCAGCGTCTTAGTGAAAGCTTTGGCTTTCAGGACTACGCTAACGACAGAGACACGATATGATCAAGATGGAGAGAGATATACACATATAAACATACATTTTCTCCTTTCACTACTTTTACTTTTCTACTTGAAGTAGTTTAGAAACCAGCTCACTTTTTTCTTTTACTAGAGTAGAAAGCTTGATGGTTGATACTTCTACTTCTACAGAAGTTCCTCTAAAGCCTGGTAATCTGTACTTCTACTGGAGTAATACATGTGGATACTGTTGACACCACTGATGAATCCTAACACTGTGAAACTGCAGGACGAGCCTGATTATGGAAAACTGTGAAAGGTCAGCGTTATGAAAATATGGCCAGTTTGGTTTCCCCCCTTCATAAACGCTGACACACACACACACACACGCACACGCACACGCACACACACACACACACACACACACACACACACACACACACACACACACACACACACACACACACACACACACACACACACACACACACACACACACACACACACACACACACACACACACAGTCAGTGTTTTACAACCTGCTTTTTGTTTTGAATGCTTTGACTTTGAAAGAACTGCATATGAAAAGAAAAGACAAAAAGTAAAAACACTTGCCATTTACAGCTTGACATATATATATATATATATATACACTGTAATGTATGCTGTAATTTTTTCATTTGCACAATCTGCGAGCTGGCTTCACAGGGGTTATGTAACGACATGCCACAGTTTATAAAAACATGATGATCGTCTCTTATAAGTTAGAGCAATGCTTCCCTTGCTCCAGAGCTTTTCTTGCATAGTTTTAATACAACCTGACCTCTATAAGGTCAGCAGCCTTTTCTTTATTTACTTTGCATGTTTTCTGTTTCATTTCTTGCTCTTGTCAAGCTGGTGCATTTATGTTGAGCTGTAATCTCAGTTGTAAAATGAGATGTCATAAATGACAACAATGGCAAGAGCTGATCTGAGATCAGTTTGGGGAGGCAAATGCTGTAAAGGTGCAGAGACCAGAGCACTGTACTATGACTTTATCTTGACGGTCCTTGGCTTCAGCTGTCAAAACTATACGTGGAAGTTTCATTCACATTAGAACTGGACATTGGTTGGAATATGTTGCAGTTTGAGCACTTGGTGATACGACTCTGACACTTCTCTGGTTTGTGTTGTTTGTTTCATAATATAAGAAGAGCAGGAACAATAACAATAATAAAGGAGTACACAGTGTTTGTATTCAGAGATAATGTCCGTTCAGATGCTTTGTATGTACACAGTGTTCCAACAAATCTGACTCTAATGACCACAGACCAGGTGGTGCACATTGGATGTGGAGCTCCTGAGTGTCTGCAAACCTCGGGACAGTGTCCAACTCCGACTGTTTGGTAATCCAGCCTCGTCCGAGGAACTTAGAGAAACCAGGCCCTGCAGCTGAGATGGACACGTCCAAGATGAATGCTAATGAGTGACCGCACAGTTTTAACTTCAACTCCTCATTTTCTCTCCTTCCCTGCTCTCTACCCCGGACCTCCTCTCAGAGGAAGGCTGCAGACCCGACACTCTGTGGCATAATGTATGAGACGCTCCACTGCTAACCTGCAGAGCAATAGGGACATAGTCCCACACTGACGACAACTGAGCCTAACGTGCCATTAGAGAGAGGTCTGTCCTCCGCTTGGTCTAGGTATATTCACTCAGCCTGTCCTCAGCCTGTCCTCAGCCTGTCCTCAGCCTGTCCTCAGCCTGTCCTCCTCTTGCTTAGTTTAGGTATATTCAAGAGAAGACGACAAACAAAACGTCTTATCTGCAGCTCAACTCTTTTTGTATCTCAGCTCATCTTTTTGCTTACTATTCCAACAGCGTCAACCCCAGTCCCTGATTCAGCTGCACTGTCCCTGGTTAAAACTGTCCTCAACAATGTCCCCGAATGTCTTCGAATGGAGAGATGGAGCGAGAGAGAGAGAGAGCAAGCGAGCAGAGCAGAAGTGCAGGTCTGAGACAGTAGCAACCTCCCAAGGTAACTGTCTCTGATTTTGGAGATCAAAATATGTTGACCTCAGTCTACCTTGTGTTTTCTCTGTCTCTCTGTCTCTTATTCTCTCTGTTCGTTTGTTGACGATGGGAAAATGAACTTCTCCCGTACGTCATTTAACAGCAGAGAGACCTTCGTCTTTCTCCTCTCTCTCTGTTCCACAACCAGACGCAGCTCTCCTCGCTGTCTAACGCTGCATCTGCAGCGGCGGAGGAGAGCGAAGCGGGCTCAGGAAGTGATGGATGACGCTCTCTCTCTCTCTCTCTGCTCCACCTCTCCATCGTTGCCAGTTTGTATGTGCTTCCTGACTGGGACATTTGCAATTCCAGGTGGTGGGTAAGATGAGGTTTCACTGGTGAGCTGCTCTGTACGGATCCTCTTCATCGTTCTGTGCAGCGACGTTACATAACGAGCAGTAATGGCAGCGCTCTGTCAGCTCTGGTACCCAGCCTCACTGAGGCGGCGTGTAAATCACACACAGAGTTAGTATGTCACACACGCCGCAGTACATGTTCTACTAATGAGCCCCCCCCACACACACACACACACACATACACACAAACACACAAAGAGCCTAATGGTGTCACTCTGCAGTTGACCCGAGGCCACCTCTCAAGTCGCGCCGTGCTATGGAGATGAAAGGGGGGGGGGTGTTGGGGGCGGGACTCATTCATTTTTTAAACTGTACATACAGTAATTATAACAGCATGAAAGAATCATCACGCCGCTCTCGGTTGCTCATAAATATGTGGGACTAATAGATTTTTCAGCATCGTGTTTATTGATTCGAGTCTCGCTGCCGAGCTCATCAAACTGATGAAGTCGACGCGACTTCAATGAGAATTCAACGTGATCTCTGACGACCGTAAACGATGCATCCACGCTGGTCTGCGACGACTGGCCAGCGACCGCTGAGCTGCACGGCTCCAGTGTGGCTTTAGTTCACTTTTTCACTGCGTACCAAACCAGGAAGTGTGTCTTTAACTGCCAGCCAGGACCTAGCCTGAGGCGGCCTCCACTGAACACACACACACACACACACACACACACACACACACACACACACACACACACACACACACACACACACACACACACACACACACACACACACACACACACAGTAAAACGCAGCTCATTATTATGCAAAGGCTTTGGTGGGAGTCATGACTAATACATTCCGCTTAATTAATGAGTGCCGCTCATGAAGCCCCCCCCCCCCCCCCCCCCGAGCAACAGGGAGACATTACTGCGCTTTTCTTCTCCTCCCGTGGACGTCCTCCCTCGCTCCAACCATAAAGACGGAGGTGAGAGTCGTGTGTGTGAGCTCACGCGAAGGGCACGGGTACGCAGAGGTAATAGAGGAAGAGTTACATGATGAAATATTCAGCACGTTAATGGCTGCGAGATGATGGAGGGGGGTGGGGGGGGGGGGGGTGGAGGTGGAGCACTGATGGCCTCGGCCGCTCGCTCATGCTGTTTAACGTCCACCGGCCGCGTGGAAATTACAGAGCTGGGAGTATAAACAGACAGACGCTGAGGCTGAGTGATGGATAACAGAGAGAGAGACTGCAGAGCTAAGGAAGCAATGAAGCCCTCCCACAACAACACTGCAGGGGCTCTGTTTTCACACAGGTAACAAACAGGCCCGCTCATCTGCTCTCATCCATCAGAGCTCGACTCTACTCAGACGAGGTTGCTCCTCCCACCTCACCTGGCTCCGGATGTCAAAGCCACGACCACGGGAGCACAAAGCCTGACAACACCACAAATATGATCAATTCTGCTTAGCAAACCCCGACATGCTGCTGTGGCTCCCACATTAGGAAGCTGATTCAGGAAAGAACAGGTAGAAAAAGAGGTAGAAAAACAGGTAGAAAGGTTTCTGAGGGCTGAGTTTCACACCTCTGCCAGTTAAGTCTGTTATGATGTGGTTTTGCGGGCTTCTGTTTGACGTCTGTTTCGTCTGTTGTTTTGGATGCCGGCTCCCGTCAGGTGCGCTCTAATTGGAGACGATGCCAGCGTGACGCCGTGTCAGGCTGAGACCCGCCGAGGTGACCCCCCCCCCACAGGCGGCGGACTAATGATGCGTAATGACTGATCACAGGGAGCGTGGACACACTCCGGGACACGTCAACAGCAGATTAAAGCAGCTTCCAGGGTGAAATCGAGCTGATTTCCTCCGTTAATGACAGGATGTTCCTCACAGGACAGATCAGGACCCCACGCTGCGTCTGAAACCCATCTCCTGAGCAGATGGGCTGTCATGACAGGTACATACATGTGAGGGGAACACCGCATTGTGGGAGTAATGGCAGAGATACTTGCAGTTTGTCATTCAGACAGACAGAAAGTCTCTGCATGTGGTCGGACTCTAGAATGTAGAGCTACCACTACAGAACTGGTCCTCATCCCGAGACTGTCTTACAACCAGCTAGATTTTAAAACATTATTCTCTCTCTTTTGGGTTCTTACTGGGCTGGCACCCCCAGTACCTGTTGATCAGCTCCGCTCTCACGCTCACCTCAACCTGCCAACTGAGACGCTGGCTGAGGCCTGGAGGCGGCCAGCACAAAGGGTCGGTCGCTCCTCTGAGGCTGAACACACCTGGAGACTTTAAAATCCTCATGGACTGAAAAAGAAAACCTTCTCCTGCCTGGTTTTTGATGCAGTTTGAGCTGCTCGTCTTTTATCCGTTTCCTTGTCTTATGATCTGTGTACTCGTGTTGTTTCTTTTACTGTGTTCTATTATTGATGTGTATATTCGTACAGTCTTTTTCATGTTTTTGTTTCTATGTTTGTCACTTTAAAGTAACACAGCCAGAGGGGCAGCAGACGCTGCCAGGCTGTCTGCCTCACACCCTGAAGGACCTCAGCCTCATCTGCGGGGGGGCAGGTGGATCTGTACAGGACATCTGTGTCAGTGGGCCGGTCCAGTTCATCGCTCTGGTGTTTGTCTTCCTCCTCTACATCCCAGCCCTGGATGCTGACCAGAGGAGTGAGTGGCGGAGTGAAAACCAATCAACTCTTTCATCAGCTCTGTCTCCGGGTCGACCTGGAGCTTGTTATTTCCACACCGGTTGACAAAGTCGTTGATGACCCGCCCGTCTTCCTGCTTTGTTTTCGAGGAAGCCTAAGAACACACTGACAACCTGTGCCCTCCCTCTCATCTCAGGATCTGACACAGGAACAACACCTTTCACTCTTTTGATTTGCAAAGCAGAACTTTGCATCCTCTAGCTGACGGCAACAGCTCATCCTGTGTGTTCAGCCTAGTTCAAACACCCACATGTGATGAAGCAGATGTGCAAAGTGCGGACAGACACCTGCTCCAGCTCTCTTTGGTGTTTTACTCTACAATGTCCATTACAGAGTCATGACAGTCGGGATGGTTATGGAAGACAACACATTAAAGACAAACTCGAGTCTCTCAAACAGCGTGCAGCACTGGAGCCCTTCACCAACACTGGAACATGCCCCACTGACTCGAATATGCCAACAAGTGTTTGGGACCCAAATATTTCAGATGTTCTAAGACGTATAAAGCAAAGCAATTCAAACTCATCCAGCTTGACTGATTCCAGTATATTTGCATACCTCTGACACTTGAAATACTTTTCACTAAAACCTATAGTAAACATGAACCTATGTTGCCCTCCAGGGAGGCAGTGATGGGTCAGCCTGACAGAGGGGCCAGATCAGAGAACGGTCTCATTGATCAATAGTCAGTAATCACCATTTAGGCGTTCAGAAAACACTCCCATGCATCACTCAGACGAGGTATTCTCCTTTATTCTGATATTTTATATCTTTACCGAACCGTTTTACATCCGTTTCCCTCTTCTGGCCCTGAGTTATGGCCGCTCACTGAGACTTCCCCTGCCTTTGTTCACTCACAGGGGGAAGCGGAAGGCCGGGTCTCTCGACTATTTATTGAAACATAAATCTGTTAATGGCATAGCTTAAGTAGCTCTGACACTGCATAATTCATTCAATTTATAACATTTTGCAGAGTGCCTTATAATATGTTTAAGTGCGCGTGTCACAAGAGATAATCACCACTTTAAAAAATGACAGGGGCTGTAATTAGTGTACAACAACAGGATTCCCTTTGTTCACAACTCACTGAGGATATTACTCAGGCTTGTTATCAGAAACAGCAGGGCCTCTGCTTTATGCACTCCACAAACCTCACTGAACCCAGAGGAGCATGGGAGCAAAGCCTCGGTATGTATTAAATGGCCCTGAATTTCACATGGGAATGAGATTTAAAAAATACATACATTTTTATCTATTTTTTGCCACATGCACCATGTTTAACTCAACCAGGATTATACCTGGCTCTATTCCCCTCTAGCTGTGAAGGCAAACATCAGCATCTTGTATTTGTATTCAGCATCTGGTCCTCTCCAACTGCTGATTAAGGACACTAAAAGAAAGATCTAAGAGTTTAATGTGGAGCAAAGTTCCAGTGCATACAGTCTGTCCTGCAATCTGCAGCAGCTTGTCACAACACTCAGAGTCTCTTTGATTTAGGAGGGCTCTCCTCCTCCTGGAAGCGTCTTTGAGTGGCCATTGTGTTCACTGATCAATGACGGTCATCTCCAGAGGTCTGATTCCTCCTCCTCATGCTGACTAGCTTCCTCCTCCTCCTCCTCCTCCTCCTCAGTGTCACATAGAGGTCCAGGTCCTCCAGACTCCAGGTCTGCGTTGTTCTTCACGACCTCCTGAACTGAGCAGATACGCTGATATACTCACACAACCCTCGCAGCACCCATGCCCTCACTCTCAGGTGACCTCTGCACAGCATAATGGAGCTCAAACTAAAGGTTGAAACACCTTCTTCCATGATTAAAAAATACATAAATCAGATGCACAATCACAGTAGAGTCTTTGGGGAGCGTACTGTACGTCTTGCATTGTCATTACTGTTAACTTAACATTACTGCTGTGTTTGCTTGTAAAAGCATTGAGAGTTACTACCGACAAGGGAAGAATGAAAACGCTCGTAATCCTTTCTGCTCTTTGAATTTACCTTCGTCCAGGTAAGTCACCGTCGCCCACTGTTCCAGGTTAACAGCGTTTTGACGAGTTTTACAGTTTTAGTTTTACAGCTTTTCGTAAACGCTCCACATCTCCACCCCCAGACTTCACTCCATCCAGGCCGGAGGCGTCTCTGCTCAGAGCTCACAGGCTGCGGCACACATGGAGCGGACGCAGACTCGTTAACGGAGCCTCGTTACTGATCAATCAGGAATGTAATCAACCACTGGATCGACCCGTCATATACCACGGAAGAACGGATAAACACTGCACCTGGTTTGTTCTGAAGACAAAAATATGAAAAAAATCTTATTTGTTTTATCTTATTTTTCATCTTTTTCTTCATTTTTTTCATATTTCTTTTTTCATCTTTTTTCAAATATATGGAAAAAAAATGAGAGACAGAGAGAGAGAGAGAGAGAGAGAGAGAGAGAGAGAGAGAGAGAGAGAGAGAAATGCCACGTTCAGGACGGGTGAGGAGGAACAACAGGAAACTAAGAGAGAGAGAGAGAGAGAGAGAGAGAGAGAGAGAGAGAGACTACGACTCTCTGTTCTCTGAAAGACGAGATGCGGAACATGGCGTGTTTTACGTCTCCACATCTCGTGAACGAGCTCGTCCAGACCCGACAGCATCTGCCAGGCTGCGATGCGAGCGCGTCCTGGGCGGGCGTCCCTCCGCTCGGCCGGGCGTGAACACGCCAGCTGCTCTGCCTCTGGTTCAGGAGCTTGGAAAGAACAGCACAGCTGGAGGAGGGCCCTACGAGACGCTCCCCGCACATCTGGCTCCGGAGCCAGGTGTGGAGGCGAAGCGAGAAGGAGTGAGACGTGTTCAGGTCTCAAACACGCCCAGCGATGTCGAACCGCTGCCACAGACGCGTCCACTAGGTTTCTGCAGACTCTGGAACTGATGCAGAGACGAGTAAGGGACAGAAAATAAAATAAAATCCCTTCTCCATGAAAAACTGCATCTCCACCCACACCCACAACAACTAATCGATTAATCACACTTAATACAATAACTGACAACTGTTTTGATAATCCTTTAACCGATATAAGCATTTGAAAAAACTTTGAGAAGGACTTCAATAAAGTCAAGTCAGAGTATTTTCTGGTTTCTTCAGTCTTTAATGACAGAAAATTGAACAAACTGAGCAGTAAAAGTCATTTAAAAAGTCTGATCTTGGTTTTTGTGGAACAGGAGTCTCACTGATTAATCAAGAAAATAATCACATACAAAAACAATCTTTTGTTGCCGCCCTACTCTCTGTGTAAGTGCAACAGCCGAATAAGAGAAATACTTTCTCCAAGTCTGAGGACTTCACCCTGACGGTTGTGTGGCTCGGTGCTGTATTGTGATGTCATCACAAATTGTTTTCAGCGTCGGGCTTGATTCAGGATGAAGGGATGATGAAATCACATGTAGCGTAACAGCTGACAGCCAGCGCTGCCCTGACCAGGACCAGCAGATGGAAGGTTTTGATTCTCCTCGCCCAGTCTGACAGTGGAGAGGCTGCTCTCTGGGTCTGTGTGAGGAACCCTCCAGCTGCAGCTTCCTCACACAGTCCAACAACACAGTCTGACGGCCTGTTTCTGCTACGTCAGGGGTTCTCAAAGTTTGGCCAGTATAGGAACTCGGCATTGCACTGGGGGGCCACCGAGGAAACAAATCTAATGACCAGGTTGCATGTCTACACTTTAGACATGCAACCTTTACTTTACTTACTTTGCAGCATGTTTCACATAAAACGTGTAACACAAAGTGGAGATTCCTCCTTTTGAAACTACGTCCAGTTGGATTAAAACTATCAGCTGTGATTCATTGAAGGGTTGTCAGAGATGTTCCCACAGGCCACAGGTACCAGCTCGACTCACTCTACTCTGCCTTTTGTGCATTTCCTTTACCTGGAACGAGTAAGCCAGGACTATATTTCTAGTCCCTGCTTGTTTTTACTTGTTGGGTGGACGGTCGACGCACCATGCAGTGGAAACGCAGCATTGGAGTAGCCCAGCCTGTGACAACCTTATTCTCTCCCAGTTTAAGTTTATGGTGTCTCAACCAGAAGTCAGACTGCGTGTGTGCGCCAGAGGATCTACGGGATGAGTAAAACCAACATCTCCTGATTCACTTTCACTTTGCATAATAAATTTCTAAAAACACGTGCTCGTCTCTGAAGTTCCTATCCCGGACTCGTCCGATAGTGTCGAGCGGAACGTTTCGGTAATGTGAAAGTTAATGAGCGGAGCTGGCCCATAAAAGCAGAGGACGGCCTGGTCTGGAGTTTTCAGGGGTTCTGTCCCTCTTCTCCTCGTCACGCTCGCTCTCTGCCACAGCCTCACCTTGACGAGGCTGTGAGCCCAGCAGAGATCTGTCTTGTGTCGCAGAGAGAAAAAACCCCCAAAAAAACCACATATTGATTGCCTGTCATAGCGTTTAGCCTGCAGGACGTGCATTTCCATAAAATTAGTTGAACATTTTTGATTTTCCTGCAGTAATCTGTCAGGGCTTCAGAGAGCTGTTTTTCTCTTGACCTACCAGGAAAGTTATTCCACCTTGTGCTGCCACTTTTCAATAATGCATCCACGTCCTCAGAAAGAATCTGATATTATTGTTATTTCCATTTTGTGAGGCAAAGCTGGGCTGAAATAGCTCTTTGCATGAGTCAGCACAGACTTAGGGACCTTGATGTATTCTCACCCACTTTGTACAAAGGCAAAGGCAGGTCCGGTCCATCGCTGGGACACACACCAGCCTCCAGTCAGCCTCAATGCATGTTTCTGGACTGTGGGATAAAACTAGAGAAGCTGGAGAAAAACCCCTATAATGCAAATCAACACTAATTTCCATCTTCTACTATAAGTTAAGCATTTTAAAGAGGGTCGATGGAGTGTGAGGGCTGGGGATGTGAAGTATTCTCAGGATTCAACTGACACACTACAGTCGCTGTTTAATCATTGACACCAGATGCTGGATAACAAACAGAACGCTCCACGCTCTGTTTCAAGAGCAGCAAGTACGATCCAACACACTGTTGAAAGACTGAGTTCATGTTTACTTGCAGCTCGGCCTGGTGAGGAGGAACGCTTCAACACAATGCTACAACAGGGTCAAACATTTACCTCTGGTATCATCATTAGGTAGACAGACAGGCAGACAGAGAGAGAGACAGACAGGCAGGCAGACAGACAGAATGAGTCAGAATTGCAGAAATCACACTCTGAACATCATGGCAAGCAGCAGCAGCACTGGAGTTCCTTGCTGAACTATTCTTAGCGCTGCCAACAGTTCAACAATCACATGAAGGGAGGGAGAGAGGAGAGGAGAGGCCGCAGTGTGTGTGTGTGTGGGTGAGTGTGTGTGTGTGTGTGTGTGTGTGTGCGCGTGTGTGTGTGTTATTTACATGAAGCACTAAAGACTTGGTGCTTTAAAACACAAGTGGCTCTCATTAGGCTGCAAATATGTTCATCATGAATTGCAGCCACTTCGGCATTAGTATTCAGCTGCCTTGTGGTGCTTTGACCGCTCTGTTCACATCATCTCTCTCTCTCTCTCTCTCTCTCTCTCTCTCTGTCTGCAGCAGAGCCTGGCAGATAATGCAATTCATCTAAATTGCTAAGAAATACACAGCTCTCGGCAATAAAGATGCTTAGGTTGCAATTCGCATTAATGAAAGCATGTTGCGTTAATGCACTCTGTCAGTAAACATCCTTCCTGTGGCAACAGTACATTATTAGTCCGCACGTCCCTGTGGGTACTCAGCCAGAGAGAGAGAGAGAGAGAGAGAGAGAGAGAAAGCATCAAAGAATACCAGATGAGGTGTGAGGACGTGAGGACGGACAGCGTGCCGGTCCAGACCTCAGATCAGACGTTGAGCAGCCAGCTAAACACCAGCAGCAGCTCCTCTGAATCCAAATCAACGACACGTGGATGAGAGCAAGGACTACAGAAAACTTCTCCGAGCCCAAAGACTGAGCTTTAGATGGACTTATTAAATGGTGGGTGCTGAGCCAGCCCCACTAGCGTGACCTCCATCTTTGAGGAGTTAATGTACACAGGGAGGGCGTCACACCTGAGCTCCACATTCATTACGTATATAATTGGAATTGGATTTGATCAAATTTTCATCAAATACATAATGTGTCTTGAGGGAGGGCGGAGCCAAACGTTCTGCAGAATATATATCTACATATATATAGACATACGCAGCAGCCCAGGCATGAAATTAATGGCAGCTTACTTTGGTCGGCGTGAGAATACTGTCCACCATCAGCAGGTGGACGAGAAAATAAAAACAGAAAAGTCGAGTATTGATCAGTTGGAAGCTGAAGGGGAACAGATATGAGAGGCAGTGTGTGATAGCAGCGAGTGAAAGATCGGTCGACTGAGAACAAAAACTTGACTCCAATCAATGCGATCGATGCGGTTAAAATATCACCGCCTCCTGGTTAAGTCTGCTAAAGGAGCGAAAATGGGGTCACAGGTGGACAGATTAATGATATTGATTAGAGTTTTAAATCCATATCGATATTCAAAGGTTAAAAGAAAAGTATTGAACGGCCAAGATGAAACACCAGGGCCGGATGTGTTTACGGCCGGACCGTCTCACAGGACGGCAGAGGGCTCGCAAGAGTTGTATGGAGCTCAAATCCTCTGAGAGCTGCAGGTGGCACCGTCCCTAAAGCCAGAGCGACCATCTCTGTCTGTTTATCAGAGCAAACGCAGGAAGAAGTCTAAACATACGACTGGAACATAGGGGACACTGAAAGGACATCAACTTGTTCATAACAAGGCGATAATGAGTGATGTCAAAGGCATCTACATGTATTACTCTAGTAGCAGCACAGATACTAGGGTTTAGAAATACTTCTGTAGAAGTAAAAATGGACTGGTTTCTAAACTACTTCAAGTATAAACGTAATGAAAGGAAAAAATGCCATTAAGGACCAAAACATAGCCTATAGTGCACTATATATATATATATATATATATACACACATACATATTTTACTTCTACTCCTCACATCTATAAATGGAAGGAGGAGAAAGTACAGGTAACTGTGTGAAAATGTAAAGGAGTAGAAGTAAAAAGTAGGTTGAAAATAATTACTCCAGTAATGTATAAATAACCAACATTTCTACTTAAGGTAACGGAGTATTTGTACTTTGTTACTTGACCCCTCTGGTGATAACAGGTTGTAAATACAACCATCCTGACCAGTTCAGAGTATCAGTGCTGTATCTGCCACGCTACAGCGTCTAATAGTGGAGGAATCCATCTGAAAACGCGCTCCACCTTTATCTCCGGGCCGGGCTGAGCCCCCGCTGTTGAGGGTTATTTCCAGGATGGAGTCGAGAGGATAGAGAGACCTTAAACCTCTCATTTCTGTGGTTTAATCTGCGACTGCCAGGCCTTATCAGCTCCTGCTTACGATACGCGCGCACGTGTCGGACAACCGCTCTCACAATTATCTGCGGCGGTCGACCATTATCCTGCCGCGCGGGGGGTCAGAGGTCAGGGGGAGCCGGAGCTGGAGCCTGGAAAACAGCAGCAAACTGGAGGCTACACTCAGGACGTATCTCTGATTAAAACCATCATCCTGTGTGGGAAACAGTCTCTCTGTACTAGCCTTGTGTTACTGAGTATTTGAAGCATGTGTACAAACATTAATCTATTTTTTAGGACATTTTACATAACTATGCAGTATCATAGATACATATTGGATGTTCATAACAAACCAAACCGTTTGAAAACTGGTTGAAATTTGAGCAAGTTATGCATCTACAAAGTACATGAACTGTACCAGTACTAACTATGTAATGGATGAGCGAGCTGTCTGGGGCAAGATGGCCGCCACGTGAGGACGTTAGACTCTGTAAGTGACCAACGCAGACGAGGATTTCACTGTTTGGTGGAGGTAGTTTCCACACAACGTCCCTTGAAGCTTCAACTAACTGTGGAACTTCAGATTTACATTTCATTGTGATGAAAACTGGAGCAGCAGGTGAAACGTGATCACCTCTGCAGTGACGCTCTGGCTGCAACCACATGAAGAATAACTGCGTTTGCCAGCCAAAGTGCCTATAGCACATTTGACACACATTTACATTTTCCCCAAAAGGCGAGGAGTCAGGAGCTGGATTACCAGCCAGACAAAGCAGGAGAGGGCCCCGGGGCCCCAGGGCCACCCGGGGGCGCCAGAGGACCTGAAAGCCTGTGGCTGGCGGAGTGAAAACTGTTTCCTGCAGGTTGGAAACGTTTGGGGAATACGCACCACAGAGCACATCAGCAGCCGACACAATGAGGCTCCCGGAGGCGTAATCATTATGTAATGTTGTGATTCCACAGTCAACAACGAACCCCTCAGATTAAGGTGATTAATCCCACTATTACCCAGAGACTGTGGGGTCAGTTCGCATTCCCGTCCGAGGAGAACCACAGGATCTAGTCCCAGGAACCCTTTAGGAAGGTGGCAGCGTTCAGATATTAAAGATGTCCCACCCCTATGGTTGAGCTGACAGGCTGTCCCTGAGGTTCTCAACTATAACGTGGTTCACCTTTGTCGGAATCGGCAGTTTTGCAGATTTTTTTTAACATTGCATGCTCATTGTCTCCTGCGTCCTGATTGGCTAAGGGACTGTAGACCACTGTCAATCAGTCTCCTCCGTGTCGTATCTCCCGTACCATGCAGAATGCGTTCAGATGTTAACACCTGTCTGAGAAAAACGTATGAAGTGCGTAGTGAGGGCTTTCACAGCCTTAGCCATCAGCGAGGGACTGAGATCTATGTCAAGCTGTTTGTTCCAGGAACAGACCGCAACGAACGAGTCACGTGAGCCGTGCGAACACGGTGACTGCAGCGTGGCGTTGCTTTTAATTAGCAGGTGAGGTTGCGCCTCCTCCCTGCTCCCTGTCACCTCCCTGTCACCTCCCCTCCTCCCCGTCACCTCCCCTCCTCCTTCTGTCCCTCGTTCTCCGCCTGCCTCCCCAGAGCGGCTTGCCTCGCCTCCAGCAGAGGTGAACCCAAGTGGAACCACAATTTACTCCAGCATCCTATTGTTTACAGGACGCCGTGTCCACAGAGGACAGGCAGCAAGCAGCCGGGGGCTGGGGGGGGCTGGGGGTGGGGGGGGGTGGGGGGGGGGGGGGGGGGTGGGGGGTGAGGAGAGAGAGCAGAGAGAGATGAGGCCACATGTGACGTGTCACGCCAAAGGAGCAGCAGGTGATGTTTAATCCCTCTGAGGAAGGATCTGCTGCGGATTGTAATACAGAGGGGAAATCTGTAAAAAAGCTGCTATAGGGTGAGTTTACAGGGTAGGCAAAGTCCACACACACACACACACACACACACACACACACACACACACACACACACACACACACACACACACACACACACACACACACACACACACACACACACACACACACACACACACACACACACACACACACACACACACAGGCCAGGAGCGGAGGCAGGAACCAATGTGTGTCTTCCATCGGTGAGTGTGGGAATGTGACACATCCCGCCTGCAGTGTCTGTGTTTTATCTCATTCCACCTGATCGTCACGGTCCAGGTGACTTCCTCTGCAATGACTGAGGACATCCAGGACTGTGATCCCCCCCCCACCCCCCACCCCCCCACCCCCCCTCAGTGCCAGCATGCATTGTAAAAACCCAGGAACAGGAACCTGGAAAAGTCTCCTGAAGCTAGCCCTGGACTCAGACAGTGGATGTGGGTGTAATGCGACATTCTTCCTCCACATCCAGGCAACGCAGCAACCATCGATGGAATGTGACAGGTTTATTTACTTGTTGCTTTTCAGATTAAGATTCATCACTTTATTGTCATCTAATAATCCTCTAATAGTCATCTGCTCATACTATTGTTCTCTGGCTGCTAATTAGATTAAAACATGTTAATTATCTATTTTTATTTAGAACAACTCCATTTTTATCTTGATTCTTGCAGTTTTTTTTTATATTCCGGTACTTCTAACTAACCTACTTCATTAAATAGAATGAACTCCTTCCATTTTGTGTCTTTTTGATCAGGCTGACAAACGGCTCAGTAACCCCTCAGAACTTAACTCCCAATGGACGTTTCCTCACAAAACATCCTCAGCAGCTGCAGCTTCACAGCTTCACCTGAAACTTTACAAAGCTGTGTGACAGACCCAGGTAGAGAGACGTTCATTTAAATTTAGTACAACTAACCCTGAAAGTGGCTTCACGTGATACTTTGTCACAGTAGTGTTGGTATTATTCGTAATGTAGTCTATATATGCATCTATGCAAATATATATCAAAGCCATCCACAGATTGATCATGAGGCGATATGGCAGAACAGTGACAGGAGCATACACAATCTATTCTGATGAAAGATCAAAGCTCCACAACTTCATTTCTCCTCCTCTGCTCAGCCTTCTCCACTAATTGCTTCATCAAATGAGCAAAATCTGAAAAACCTGAAACTTGTCTCTCTGTGTATGTGTCTGTGTGAGGGGGGGGGTCCTGCTTAATATACATGTCACACCCAAAAGACAGCGACACGCGAACAACAGAGGTTCCAGTGTTTCCACTGTGAGGCAGACGAGGAGGCGCCTCCTGCTCCACATCCACGCTGAAGATCTGAGAAGCAAGAGGAGGAAAGCTGAGAGGAGGCAAAAAAAAAGAGAAAGAGACAGGGATTGGATTTATCTCTCCCAGCAGATGTAGAGAGTGTTCCTCGGGCTCCCAGTCAGCGGGCGGGACAGTTTACAAGCTGCAAAATAGATTGATTGTCTATGGATCCTTGTCGCCGTGTCGCTGCCAACTGCGAGCTAATTATAGAAGTCTCCTCTCCTCGGAGAAACAAGCCGAGCAGCAGCCTGACTCCACTCCGCAGTAAACATGTTGCTCTGAACACCTTCAGAGGGGAAGGAGAGGCAGCCGTGCCAGGAGCCACCGTGCCACATGTGGAGACATGGGCTAACCTCGGGACCGGACCCGGACCGGGGCTGTGGCACTCTGTGGAAACCGTCTCACATTGAAGCTGTGAAGGTCAGGATGGAGCCACAGAAGAGCGCGTTTTCAATCTGTCACATTAAAGCCTTAAAACAACAACAACAACAACAACTGAATGCCCGCAATCAACCGTTCTTCCCGGAGCACACGCTAATTCCACCGACCTTTTCAGAAGGCGGATTCCATGATATTCACCAATCAGGGTGCATTCATTCCTCTGCATCCTTTCCTCCACAACAATGACGTAAAACAGCACCGCTGTTACCTGCTAAAACATCTGGCCAAGAAGCTAAAGCTACAGCTAGGCAATGCACATGGTAAAAAGACCACAGGGCGATCCAAGTCACTTTCCTCAAGATGCAAAAGATGCATGAAGATCAACTCATTTACTGTGCTTTTCCCTTGTAATCCCTGCTGGATTGAAACATTTCAATTCAACCGGTTTGCCAAATGAAAAATGATGCAAAGAATCATCGAAGAATCATCACCCCATCATCAAAGTAGCAAATCACTGTTAGCATCTGATTTGTCTGCTAAACACCGACCTGTGTCCTGTCCTGGCCTCACGTCAGAGATGGAACTGCAGCTTCAACAAGTCGTCTCCATGCCAGGTGTTTGTCCTGCTCAGCCACTGAACCACGTGATTCCAATCAGCAATCAGCCAGTAAGACGAGCTAATTGGTGAATTCACCTGGTGCAGTGGCTGAGCGGGACAAACACCTGGCATGGAGACGACTTGATTTCCTCAAAGGAACCACGAACTGCTACAATCTGAGAATCACATCATCAGTTCATTTGGGGTTCTTTTCTGTCTTGACAACAGACTTCTACAGATCAGCTGATCAGATGCTGTGATAATGGCCCCTGAACTCCCAGCCACCCAGGGCGTGTGTGGATGTCTGGTCTGGGGCAGAGTGCTCCAGGTGCTGGGAGGCGGGCCGTCCTACCTGTGCAGGAGAACTCGTCCACCCTGGTGAAGCCTGGCAGGCAGTCGCAGCGGTGGCTGCCGGGCAGGTTGACACACACTGTGTTGGACTGGCAGTAGTGCATCTGGGTGGCACACTCGTCGATATCTGAGGACAAACAGAGCAGATACGGCCCAGCGATGAATCCTCCGTGCAGAGCGGATGATGAATTAGCAGCTCCCAGCTCGTTGAACTGCGTCAGCGCTGTAGCATTAATCTCACTTCACCTTGTTGCTTTGTAATTAGTGTCCCCAAAATTTCCCTCGCTCCCTAATCGGCTACAAAGCAACTTCTTCTTTTCTTTCTTTTTTTTTTAAATGATTTTTTCCCCCCGGCTTTGATGTATAAATCACAGAGCCTTGTTTAGTTAAAGCAGCGCAAGAGGAGAGGAAGAGTATACCGTCAAGTCTCAAACATGTGCTTATCGAGTCACATAATCACTAAAATACACGAGACGTAAACAGGACAAAGAAGCCAGAGGCTTCTGGAAACAATGAGACAGGGAATGTTTCAGTATGACCTTTTTTTTCTTTGGTGACAACTTTGTTTTTTTGGCCAGGCGGGGTATATAAACTATATTACAAAACAGAGACACGTTTTAGAGCCTCCGCCTCAAACAGAGAGCCTTTAAAAGCCTGCGTCCATCATCGGGGGAGTCAGACTCCTCTTAGTGCCCCCCTGCTACCGCCTCCCAACCTCAGGGAGGAGGGAGGGGAGGAGGACAGGGCAACAAATCAGAGAGAGGGGGAGAGAGGAGAGGAGAGGAGGGGAGGAGATGGATACATGGAGGGGTCTGTGCCTTCCTAATGGAGCTTCAAAAACACCGTATAGGCTTTAAAACACGCAGCCCAGGGATGATGAAACCGGATCGGAAACACACAAGGGAGGAGACACGAGGAGGGCTCTGAACCCGTGTGTGTGTGTGTGTGTGTGTGTGTGTTGGGCTTGTATGGGCGAGCTCGGCAGAGTTTCCCGGGGCTAACAGGCCTTTCCACCACTTACGGGGAGTCTTGTAAGCCACACTTCAGGGAAGGAGGAATCGGGGAGGGCATTTCCATATCCTCTCCTCGGGTAAATACATCCTGGCTTTGAGGTTGCGCCGCTCACGCTTTAACAACAGAATGAATTTGTATGGAGGATGTAATTGACTTACATGCAGCACCCCAGAGGTTTTTTTCTCTCTCTCTCTCTCTCTCTCTCTGCAAATTTCATCCTTGGAGAGCGTACAGTAAGCGGCGTCGAATTGCACAATCAAAAAGGGAGACGGATCGTGTATTCAGACGCACAAAGCTCGGCCGGCCTTCAGTGTAAACGCACTGATCTGCCACATCAAACCAGAAAAGAAGAGAAAAACAAAAAAACGAGCTAATGTGAGGCGCCGCTACTCCTCTCCTCGGATCAGCCTTCAATCTGGCCCGAGCGTGTGTGTGTGTGTGTGTGTGTGTGTGTGAGACGGCCTGTGATGTCACCGACACGCCGCCTCAGTGACTCGCTCGACGTTCCTGACGGTTTTCACTGGGAGCGCTGAGAAGCATCGAGACCGTCTGGATGAACGTGATGAGGCGGCGATGAGGCCCGTCTGATCTCTGTTGTTCCAAGGTCCCGGCTCCCTGAGCCTGTGAGTCTGTGTGTGTGTGTGTGTGTGTGTGTGTGTGTGTGTGTGTGTGTGTGTGTGCCCTCTGCAGCCTCCTCTGGGGGTGGTTGTAGCAGGTGAGGTCGGCTGACAGAACTGGAACTGTCATTTCACACAGGGGGGAATTCATTTCTCCGGATTTGCCGGTGTCTCTCCCCCTCTGTCTTTCTTTCTCTCCCTCTCTCCTCTTCCTCCCTCCTTCTCCTCCTCCTCATCCTCCTCCTCCACCCCAGACCTTCCTCCTCTGAGCTCACTTTCTTCATCTCTGCTGCTTTATTCATACTGTGATGTAGGTCAGGGCTGGAGAGGAAGGGGAACGGGCTAAAAATAAGGCGAGATAGAGCCGAGGACGAGCATGTATGTGCTGTGTGTTTGGGGGAAAGAGAGAGAGAGACTGCATGTGTGTGTGTGTGTGTGTGTGTGTGTGTGTGTGTGTGTGTGTGTGTGTGTGTGTGTGTGTGTGTGTGTGTGTGTGTGTGTACGTGTGTGGGAAAGAGAGAGAAAGAGAGAAAGAAGGTGCATGTCTTCCTGAATATTTGGATGCTGTGAAGCAGAAAGAGAGAAGGTTCTTCATATTCTCGTGGGTGTGTGTGTGTGTGTGTGTGTGTGTGTGTGTGTGTGTGTGTGTGTGTGTGTGAGCAAGTGTGTGCACCATCCTGTTCTGCACAGAGGTTAATAGAAACAGCTTTCTATCTAGCAGCAATATTGTCTCTTTCGGACTAAAAGTCCTTATTTCCTCCATCTAAACCAACCCAGTTTGAGTGTGTGTGCCTGCGTGTGTGTGTGTGCCTGCGTGTGTGTGTGTGTGTGTGTGCGTGTGTGTGCGCGTGTGTGTTGGCTCTGTTTGAAGAACAACGTCTCACGATGACAAAGACAGAAACAGACTCAGACATACTGTAAATATCAAGAGTAGTCCCCAGATCGTCTGCTCTCCACAGCCTGATTCTCGCCTCAATTATTCAGCTCCTCAGAAGAAGTGTTACTCAGCTAGAACCACCACGTCTCCTGAAACCTTCAGAACAAGGTTGAAACAAGGTTGAAACAAGGTTGAAACACGGTTTCCGTGCCCACACCTGCAGTAGCGCACAACTATGTGAAATGCCACTGGAAACATCTCTCACCCCGCTCTGCTTCTGACTTACCACATTTATCGTCTTTTTTTTCCCCTCAACGAACACAGAGCTGCGACTCAATATTCTTCTGGGGCTTCTCGGCTCCTCCGTCTTTCAGCCTGTCCTCAAAAACTCACACGCTAGACTTCTGTAAAAGTTTGGAGCGGACTCAGACTCCATCAATTAAACATCGACCACTGCTCAGTTATGATAATGTCGGACAGAAACTCCCGCCCTGGAGTCTTCCACGTTTCTATACACGAGGCAAGGAGCGGTTCATGCTGGAACCGGTTCTGAACCGCTCTGGTGGAAAAGGGGGGCCTACATGTGGCCACTATGTGTCTTCAGCCTGATACTGATCTGATGTGAGCACGCAAACGTGTCAGCGGAAAGAACAACGACCTCCGACGCAGGATTTCTGTTTTTTTTTTCAAATCGTGCTCGAGACTCCTACAACCGGAATGTCATTAATGCTGCTGATATGAATCTCTGTCTCAGCAGATGTCTCCCCCGCACACACACACACACAAACACACACACACACGCACACACACACATGCCACACGCACACACACAAGCAGCAATCAGCATTCCCCTCTTCTTTGACCTCCCCTCCCTCTCTCATACACATGCAGCTAATCTTATCCAGCAATCACGCACTATGATAATTGAGGCTTGCACAGAGCAGTATAAAGGGCACACACACACACACACACACACACACACACACACACACACACACACACACACACACACACACACACACACACACACACACACACACACACACACACAGTCAGATTCACAGGCTATATTGAAATAAAGACATAATATTTCATTAATTTTCTCTTACACACTGCACTAAACAAGTAATCAAGCGAGGGAGTTTGCACTTGTGTGTGCGTGTGTGTGCGTGTGCGTGTGTGTGTGATATATGATTAGGTCTCAATCAGCGGAAGCCTCAATCACAACACATTGAAGCTCTGCGACAAAATAGGAAATGTATGAAATCACTACGTAACTGCAGGGAAATAATCTGAACTGTGACTGAGGAGCAGAGTGACGGCGACCCACGTCTGCAGAGCTCACGCTCGAATACGTTCGACCGAAGAAATAAAACAAAGCTGCAGTAGAAACACAGCACTGGAACACACTGGACTATTCTGACTGATGATATTCTAAGGAAACAAAAACCCCAAACTAGATATACTGTACTGTAATGGAGTGAGGAGAGTTAAATCACAGCAAACCTCCAGGCACCAAAGCATGAAATTGTCATGTTGATTCACCCTCACCCCATATGACATATGAACATGATCACCTCACCCAGGTGTGAGGCTGCACTGGTCTATCACTGACCAGTATGAGAGAGAAGTGAAAGCTGCAAGCATCACTCTCTGTTCAGGCCACGGGATTTAAACTACTCATTTGCTTTAATCTGCAATATAATCCAGACACGCCTCTTGTTTTCTTTTTCTAAGGAACACATTTCTTCTCCTTGTATGTGTATGTGTGTGTGTGTCAGCCCAAGCCCGGATAGGAAAAACTTTCACTTCAACAACCGAAAATGAGATTAAGAGAAGAAGAAAAGTTTCCTCTCGTCCATGTGATGGACTTTTATCCTTCTCTGGCTGATTCGTAACTCCAGAAGAAGAAGTTAATCTGAGCCAGCAATTACACCCCATGGTGATTGAGTGTCACACACTCACTCACACACACACACACACACACACACACACACACACACACACACACACACACACACACACACACACACACACACAGGGCCCCATCGTGCCAGGATGAGCTACGCTGGGCTCCATGACTTCAGGCCGCTGGCAGAAACCTGACGGGAGGTTTCAGCGTTATCCTTTAAGACGGACTGAGCCGAGGAGAGAGCGGAGCCGAGCGACTGCCACAGTGTGTGTGTGTGTGTGTGTGTGTGTGTGTGTGGGGTGAAGGGGGGGGGGGGGGGGGGGGGGGCAGGGGGGGAGTTAGCGGCCACCACGAGGGCACGCCTGGGAGTCCTGGGACGGCTCGACCCGGCCAGCGACGCGGCTCGGCTCTGTTATCGCTCGGTGCTGAAGACACACGGAACGCAAAGCAACAGCAGTCGACATGCGGAGCAAAAAAAAGAAGCAGTGGTGCATTTAATTAGACGAACCATTAGAGAGCTGCAGCTCTTATCGTTAGCCCCGCACCGCCAGAGCAGCGAGGACGGCTCTGCTTGGCCAGATTAGAGCTGCCTCGGCCTGTCTGCACCGACCGGATGGCACAGAGCAGCATCGTGATGCTCGGTCTGAGTCTCGGAGTTCAGTTTCTGTTCCTCCTCACGTTCCCTACGTTGTCCTGAAGGGACGGTGTCTCACGTTCTTCTTGCTCCTCCTTTAGTCAAGTCATTTTAGTTATTTAGCACGTTTAAAAACGAGGACATTTCAGAAATAGGCGAGAGGTGAGGCAAGTGAACGGATTATAACACACAAGGACCCCTGAGATACATAAAACAAATCAATCAATCATCAATCAATCAATCAGAGTGTCCTCACACTGAGTCAAAGGCAAGAGAACAACATGAGAGAAACAAACATGGCCAGAGGAGATCAAGAGGAAGGAGGAAGGAGGATGTAGATGCAGATCCTCTTCCTGTTTCTTCTTGCTCCCTCCTGCCTCCTCACAGTCTCTGGTAAGACACTTTCATCTTTTGCTCGCTTTTTTGTCCAACTTTTCCCCTGCGTCCTTTCTCTTTTTAGGGGCTTTTCTACACTCGGGTTCCTGAAACCTTAAACCCTGCCAGTGTGTCTGGGTGGGGACAGAGAGATGGCGGCGGCAGCATGGAGGTGGTTTAATCTCAGCTCAGTGACAGGGAGCTGCCAGTCACCGAGCCGCTGGCTGACAGACGTCCACACAGTCCCTCTGTCAGACCCAGCAGAGCCCTTTACCCACACCACAGCTGCTCTGTCTGTGTGTGTGTGTGTGTGTGGATCTTTACACAGGTATATTTGCTGCAGAGCTTTAGGAAAGCACACCTGGACGCCCACTAACTGCACTAAATCCATACATCGGGCAGGAGGAGGCGGAGCAGCGTGTGCCTGTGCTCACACTTTAGCGGATTACCGCGCGGCTGAGCTCTCCTGCTGCAGGTACAGCGATGCATATCACGCGCTCTGTCTCGGCCGCTCGTATTATCCTCCAAAGACACATCTGTCATCATCTGCGACATCAGTCGCAGTCTGTCCGCGATTCGCCTTCCTTCATCACATGAAATGAATGATGGGAGAAGTGGAGGATCTTCCAAACCAGGTGGACGTTTAAAGGATGTGCAGAACTGTCCTGGAAACACAGTCACACTGGGGTCACCTGTCTCTGCAGAGGCAGATGGACTGTGCTGGACTTCTTATTTTTTTATTAGGATGCATTGAAAAAACTTGTCCTCACCTCCACTTGGACCTACAGAATCAGCACATCACAGCTCGCCCTTCAGACTGATAATGTATTGATGACACGAGCCTGCACAGCTGCAGAGAGAGAAACTGTTTGTTTGTGCTTCTCTGTCAATATTTAATTTGATTAACTGTATTTAAGTAACTGTATGAAGAATACTTCAGATTCTACTGACAGTGAACAGCTGCTCTGAAGTCGATATCGATTACATGAATGAGAAATTCACTTTCACATTAAGATGAATGAATGGAAGTTGAGGCTCTTGTACACAACCCACACAGAAAGGAAGTTGTTTTTTGCATTTGACTGCTCAAACAGCGGTCTTTCAACAGGTGTAAAGCTGTACCTTCTCTAGACTTCGACATAATGAAAAAGTAATGAGCAATATAACTGTACAGTATGGACAGCAGACAAGTGCACTCTGCACTCATGCTATTTAGAATGATTAAAAGCCATTTCTACTCTGTTTATAGCTTCTGAAACAATTATGTATGCACACACACACACACTCACACACAAACACACACACACACACACACACACACACACACACACACACACACACACACACACCTCCTCAGATTACCAAAGGTATTTAAACAATTCCAGGCACCCTGAAATCCAATCGATCCATGCAGAAACCCTGTCTGGACACCAGCTTGATCATCTCTCTGACCACTTAACAAGTATGAGTAGAAGAGAGAACTACTGGTCTAATGGACTGAGTTCCACTGTAAAACGGCACAACCATCAGTAGAAAAGTGGCCGAGTGTAAGAAGAAGAAGGTGTGACAAGTGACCAGGGGGACCCAGCAGCTTCCCACCCAGACTCCGCCTCTCTCCAAGGTTTTCTTTCCTCACGTTCTCTGAGTCTTAGAGAGGGAAATCTTGACCTACTTCTTGTGGAAGGAGACATCGCCTACAGCTCAGGGACACTCCTGAGAGTACTCCACTGCAGGTCCTGAATAGTGAACACTGTGAAACGACACGTCTCGGTCTGGAGCCGGTCTGGAGCGATGATGCAACAGGCTGCACATCCACATCACACATCACCACGCAGCAGACAAATGGCAAACACAGCAAAACAAAACATAAAGCAGAACCTCCACAAACCAAACTAACAAAACATGCACCAAATCAGCTCATCTCATAAGAAAATAATAAAGGCCACGGCTGCTACTAAACTACACACGTTTAAAGAAAACTGTAGAAGCAGACCCAGCAAGGTGTTTCACACTGACACAGCGATGGGCAGATTTAACAGAATAAGACAAACATCTCCAAGGGGTCATTAGCTTGTTGTTATAGTGATCCAGCATACAATAAAAATGAAAATACCAATAAAAATACAAACACAAATCCTCGGGCATAAAATACTGACCACATGAACAGAAAAGGTTTGTCCTCCAAAAAACGTCAATACTTGGTAACCTGCTGACATCTGTCTGGTATATCGTGTGTGTGTGTGTGTGTGTGTGTGTGTGTGTGTGTGTGTGTGTGTGTGTGCGTGTGCGTGTGTGTGTGCGTGTGCACTTTGTTTACATCAGCCACCTCGAGCCTGTCCCAGATCTGTAGTTTTGTTTTGTTTCATCCCCAGACATCACCAGCCAGCATTATTATTATCATTACATGAACTGCCTCAGTCCCACACACACACACACACGCACACGCACACGCACACGCACACACACACACACACACACACACACACACACACACACACACACACACACACACACACACACACACACACACACACACACACACACACACACACACACACACACACACAGACACACACTCTTCACTGTCCCTGTGCCCAGGACTTTGGGTCAGCGTGGTCATCTGCACATCGCTGAGAAGAGTCCAGACAGGAAACCGTCCTCTCCTCCTCATTTGTCGGATTGAACCATTAGCGCACAGTTGCCAGGCAACAGCGATGCCGAGCATCATGCGCGGTCTAATTGACATCCCATCAGTCACCATCCACCTCGTGACTGTTAGAAGATTAAAAAAAAAGAGGCAGAGCGGCAGAGAGTGCAACAAGGAGGTGTGGAGCTCTTATTATCCGGAGCCGCCTCGATCTGAGTTTTTGTGGCACTTACACACAAAATTAACATCTCTCACCCTCTCTGCCAACTGTACGCCATCAATAATGAATGGAGACAAAGAGAAGACTGACAGCCTCAGACAGACACAGAAACACAGTCAGAGGCCGAGGGGAAACGAGGGCACGAACACGTAGCGACAGACGGAGGAGACATGAAGAAAGAGGAGGCGCCTGACGACACGCTGCGCTGTGGCGATACAGGGAGTCAATACGCTGCTTTGTTACTCCCCATCTGGAACCAGCTGCTACCTGCGACAGAACCTGGCTGGCGGGCGCCTGTGTGCATACGGGCGTCACATAACGTTTCTCTCTGTTCGTTTTGGGGTTCTGTTTTAATCTGTCAGGAGGAAAGCGACGGGATTAGACGATGCTGCTCCCGAGCCGATGGGATGTCAGAGGAGCAAACTGGGCAGAAGCAAACACAAGTTACAGCACCACACTCAAACATTCTCATTTCTCACACTTGGAGAGGAGGACTCAACTATGTCTGTTTGACACAGTGTCGTATCCACATGTATTACCTCAGTAGAAGTACAGATAACAGAGTATTTGTACTTAATTGCCCGACGCCTCTGTTGACTCAACAGGTACAAGGTGAGCAGAAAGACATAAGTTTCACATGGGTTTGCATATGAACTTAGTGTCTGTTCTCTCCATGTTTCCCAGTGTTCGACTAGTTTGACAAAAACAGTTTCTGAGGAAAGTCTTACAGCTCAGAACGAGTAGACGTCACTTGTTCTAATTTCTCTGACACTCCTCTTCCACTCCAGGTCAGCAATCCCGGTTTGTTTTGGTTCGGGGGTCAGAATTAAAAAAATTAATGAATAAAAATAATAATACATTCTGATAATTGAGACCATTTTCTTTCTCCTCGGGACCTTTCGCAGTTCTCCTACATTTTTAATCGAGTTTGTGAAATGTTGTTACACGCCCCGTCGCCCCATTTTCCTGAGAGGTAGGTATGTCAGCGCGAGGCCCGGCGGGAGAAACCGCAGAGTGACAGAAGAGAGGGCTGAGGAGGGCACACACACACACACACACACACACACACACACACACACACACACACACACACACACACAGTTATTTGTCTCTGTGCCCTGCCTGTTGGGAGGCCAGTGGCAGCAGATGGTCTGCTATGCTTCTCATTGTCTGAGGGACGCTCCGACAGGGAGCGAGGCGGGGCCCCGCTCGGCCCCGCTCGGCCCCGCTCGGCCCCTGGCCCGGAGACGCCAGCCACGGCTGCGTCGCATCCTGCGTCGGTGTCACGCTCAACCCCTCCGCCGTAATTAAGGCCGGCCCCTCCG
>CM055190.1:2167059-2269559 GCA_029224185.1 Karalla daura
GGCAGGCAGACAGACAGACAGACAGACAGACAGACAGACAGACAGACAGACAGACAGACAGACAGACAGACAGACAGACAGACAGACAGATAGATAGATAGATAGATAGATAGATAGATAGATAGATAGATAGATAGATAGATAGATAGATAGATAGATAGATAGATAGATAGATAGATAGATAGATAGATAGATAGATAGATAGATAGATCATATCAGATAGAAAGACCATGATCATAGTTAGAGCCAGAGCTGTGTGAGGCTGTGTCACAGAGCCTCTCTGGTTCCAACATGTCTTACTGGTTTCTTGAACATGTCTTACTGGTTTCTTGAACATGTCTTACTGGTTTCTTGAACATGTCACTCGTCATCTTGTGCTGCACCTGTCTCTACACAGTGTGCTCGGATTTTATTTTTTGTCTTTTTCTTTTCTTTTTTTGTAACTGTCATTCACTTTAACGTCACAGTATTTTACAAGTCTTCCCTTTGGATCCATCATGTTTGTCTTTGTGCCCTTGAACGGAGATAAAAAAGTTACAACCTCTCATTTTGAGCACGATCAAAGTGTCGCCCCCCAACTGAGGACTTTTAATTTGACAGGTCAGCCTGGAACGTTTCCTCGTCTCCTCTCTTGACTGTTTGTTCATCTTTATGCAAACTCCCCGCTCTGCCACACCGTCACCACTGATACGGTTCTTTTCTCATTCATCTCGACAATACTCTCATGACGTCCGTCAGCGATGACAGACGTCTGCAGAGTTCAAACATTTGCTTTTCGGATGAATGATAGTGGGTAAGAAGGCAGAAAGGAAACAGAGTTTAGCTGGGGGACATTGACGGACACTGAGACTCTTCTAGGGACCGGACTCAGCTTTGGGGACTCTAGAGGACTAGCAGATGTGAATTAGCCTGAGGCTAACTCTGCACGAATAGCAACATTTATGTGTAAAACTGTACGCGGCCCCCTCATAAAGTAAATCAGCCAAAGAGAGGAAGCAGACTGTAGATTGGTCCGATCGTTCCGGCCTCTCGGAGCATTCGCTCTGTTCTTCTTCATTAATTCCTCTCTCGTATTGACTACATTTTCATTTCTAATCACCTGTGTGATAAGGCTTTGGACTCAGAATTGCTCCCCGTTGCTCTCTCAGATCGCAGAGCTGTGACTTAATAACTATTTCATCCGGGCCAAACTGTGCGGCATATTGGCGTTTCCACTCACACTATACTGCAGACTGGCTTCCCATAATGAAGGAAGGAAATGACAGCTGGGGGAACTCATAACAATTAATAAGCCATCAGTGAACAATCCTCATGGTCTGCGCGCAGACATACCGAAGGCCTTCTATGTCACTTTTGCCAGCATTTTAATTTTGATTTTCTTTTTTGTGGGGATATAAATTCAACAGATTAAATCTTCATTCTGCCTCTGGGTGCATCTGTGAGACGTAGCTCTCCGAGTCAAGAGGATCAGATGTTCAGGAATCCACCGTTATCCTGTAAATACTGAGGAAACGTAGCCAGGCACAAATTAGAATTAGAATCGTTACAATTCGCGGGATTGTACAGACCCGCAGACCTGATCTACTCCAACATTTCTGCCAAACAACTCCATCATAAGAAGCATTATCACTTTTTTACACCTTGCTGAAAGGCTCATCCAAACCATGTTGTGCGAGTATCTACAGACGAGCACATTTTTCACACTGAAATCTCTTCAAGTGGTGGAGCAACCAATTTCATCCCATTAATGAAGTGGTGAAGGTGTCGCCGCCCCATTGACATCGCAGCCCCTAGTCCTGCGAGCATCACGCAGTCCCGCCTCCGTCCCTTTTCATCTTTAATTGCACGGCACAGCGATGCACAATTACAGTTTAGCATGGAGCATCTCTCTCTGTCGAAGCCCAGCAGGAGAGGCTAAGCAGCCACCTGTGGAGTACCTCCTCCTCTCAGCCTCTAAACCAGCAGCACACTTGTGGAGAACTATGTGGAAACCATCAACGTTGTATTTTCACACACAGACTACCATCCACTGTTTGTAATTACATTAAATGAATGTATACCATCACCAACGTGCAGCCAGAACCTGTAGATATACGTAAACTACTTAAAAGTATCAGGGCAGTGACGCCTTACATAAGGTGTGTGGGTGTGAAACGCTGTATGTTCACCTGTTGATCCGACCTGATATTAAACATTTTTTCAAGATTGCGTATGTTAAAAAATATTTCCTGCACATACTCCTCTAATAACATACTAATCTAATGATAATAATAATAACAATCATTATCATAATAACCAAAATAACCATAATACTCACCTAATAATAACAGTGTGACTGTTAGTGTACATACTCCTCTTTTCCCAGTACATCTTCCTCCATATTCCCATCCGTTTCAGTATTGTTTTGTGTCTGTATATACCCTCCCCCCATGTGCTCTATGTTCTTTTGTATATTGCTACTTTGCACTTTATCATTTTAATTGTACCTTGGTGGCCTTGCTCCTCAAATTTCATTATACAGACAACTATTCAATTACAATAAAAGTCTTGAGTCTTGTACAGTATATTATGCCTTCTAGTGAAATGAGACACAAAAGGTTGTGGAGGTTCAGTCAAGCAAAGTGGTAGTTAGCTGTTACTCAATGACAGCACCCTAAACCTAAAAACTTAACTATTTACATCAGAGTCGGTCATAAACGATGAGCCAGAGAATGAAACCACCACATATGAGCAGGCTGTTAGCCGAAGCTGTTAGCCGAAGCTGTTAGCCGAAGCTGTTAGCCGAAGCTGTTAGCCGAAGCTGTTAGCCGACGCTGTTAGCCGACGCTGTTAGCCGACGCTGTTAGCCGAAGCTGTTAGCCGAAGCTGTTAGCCGAAGCTGTTAGCATGTTTGCAGATGGAAACATGACCTAATCTTTTCCCTCGGGAGGAATACCAAGTGCTTTACAAAGGAACAGAGATACAAATCCGAGGCAATAATTGTACAATGAAATAGGCCAAAAAAGCAGTGTGAAACATGAAACATGCAAAGACTGCTAACAAGCAGCAATGCAATGCAATGCAAAAAAAAAGGGTGAATGCATATATTTCTTTCCTACTCCACATCCTTGATGCAGACGGCCACAAATAGCCCGTCAGATAGGTGAGAATCAAACAGGGTGAAGCTGCGCGTTCCCTCCATCACTCAAACACTGGAAAGTGTTACGCAACAAGAATTAAGTAGCGTTATGTAACCACGTTTAAAGAAGAGCGATAAAACCCAGAGTTTAAAAGAAAGAGTTGTATCAAAGTCATCTGGCAGGGGGGAGGTGATCCATCACAGCAGAGCAAGTCAAGACCCCTGTAGAACACAGGCTGACAGGGACGTTTCACACCAAAAAAGCTGGAGTGACCCCCAAACGCTCTGCCCTCCACCCCCCCACCCCCCCACCCCCGGTCCTGGCAGCGGTGGGAGAGGAAAGCTGTGACATCTACAACTTTGTTCCAGAGAAGAAAGGAAAAAAGAAGACAGCGAAAGACTCACAGACCGATCCTATCAGGACTCAACGTTGGCTTTTGTGAAACCTCAGACAGCAGAGAGTTGCTAACCTGACGCTAACCTTCCTGGCAGGGTGACTGCCAGAAACAAGATGTTTTTCCTGTCTCACTGATATTCATAAAAAAAGATGTCACTGCCAAAAGAAATAATGATTATGCAGGATTACAATGTACCAGAAGTGATTTGGGGTTTGGTTGAGTTCATGTAATAGTCAGCAAAATCCAATTTATCACAGAGAGCAGCGATCACAAACAGCAAATACTGTTACACACGGTGTTGGCTGTAATGACGCTGCACACATCATTGGGTTCAATTCACTCCTTTCTCGTCTCATGAATATGAAAAGCAAAAACGACTTTTTCCCCCCGATGACAATGCGACTCGATATCTTCGAAAACAGAGCGTGAATTTCACTATTTGCTGCTTCTCAGGTGTTTGACAAAAATGTCAGTGCGACAGGGAGCTAATGGGCTGCAGTCACAACTCGCTCTTTCACTGAAAATAAGAACCGTTCCAGAGCGGCTGATAATTAATACCAATTAGCGAGCTGCTCCAGAGGAATGGCGAGAGCCGCTTCCAGTTTCTACATCGAGTTTCTCATCATAAATCATCCATCACTAACTGCATCCTGAGGTGACTTGGAGCCTGAGGCTGTGTCCAAGACCACCCTGCATAGGGCCTACTTCAGGTTAGTAGTGTCAGTGCAGTATAGTGTAGTGAACGAGATGGAGGGCACTCAATGTATCCCACAATGCACCTGGATCGGAGGTGTACATCCTATGGCCACTAGCTGGAGCCCTGCATCCCATCATGCTCTGCGGCCAGTGGGATGTAAGCATGGATAGGAATGAATGGGCCGCCATGTTTAGTCAGGGATCCAGGTCTTATGATACATCCATGAATGAGAGAGCAAGACAAAAGCGGACTTTGCTCAGCAGCTGCAGTACAAATGTAAGTAAATTACCCTCTGATGAACTTTGAGAAATGTGAATGGATATATTAATGAAATGAATGCCAGTCAGTTAGCTATGTAATAGTTCTGCCGTCCTTGTATTTTCTGCAAATTTGGTAGGTTATAATGCGACATTAGTGACATCATCCTGGGTGACATCTGATCAAGTGTCTGACAGTATTTGCCAGTAAGTGATGGCACTATCATATGTAGTGTGCTACATGTAGTGCACCATGTGGGGGTTAGGGGTTAGGAGGTGGTTTCAGACACACCTCCACCTCCACCTCCACCTGTGTCCTTCCACCAAACCTGGGCTCAGCCCACCTGAGCTGAGCTCCCACAGCCGTCCTCCTCCCTTCCCCCCTCGATGCTATTGGCTGTGGATTCACCATGGCCGCCGCCGTCCCACCTAATTGATACTAGAGCCCCCACGGGCCCCGAGCCGCTGACATTCAGCGCGGTGTTGAAGGACAGCTGGGGAAATGAGGAGCGCATAATGGAAAAGGCCGCCAGCGCAAACGGGAGGAAGAGCCACTTGTAATGTGATCCGCGCCGGCGCTTAAATATCAAGTGCAATTAAACGGCGGGCTGACGGAGGCGCCGAGACACCTCGAGCTGCCGCGTGTCTGCGTCTGGAAACAAATTCACTCTCAATCAGAGGCGACATCCGTTATAGAGCCGGCTATCAGTTATTGTGGAGGGGAGCAGGTAGAAAACAGCCTCGTCCGCCTCCGTAGAACGAGGTCGCTCTGCCTGGCGCTCCTCCAGCGCCAGAGGGGAAATCAAGATGCAGCCGATGTTAAACCTTGGGACGACTTTGGCTACGGTCCGGTAGAAGGTTACGGGAGAAACTTGGGGGAGTCGGCCCCTTTCGGATGTGGTAGATTCCCAGGACTGGTGATAAACCCCTGACACAGTCGACAAATGCAACAGGCGATTAAATGCTGCTCTCTTGCTCTGTCACTGAGTTAAGTAAGTGAGTAATTTTAATTTATTAAGCACACTGAAAAACTGTTGTGCACTGCTGTACAGTGTCTGGCTAAGAGAACGGTAAAATGAGTAAATAAAACATGATAACACACTAACAGACAGACACAACTAGGCCTGTGGCTAAGCACAGACTATCAGCCCATCACAGGACAAACACAGCATCACTCTCACAGCTAGAGTCTCTATCCATAGTCCATAAACATGCATGTTTATGGACTGTGGAGGAGACTGGAGTACCCCCATCCCCACAGATGCAAAACCACATGTGACCTTGTTATGAAATGCCTGGGCTACCCAGTGAGCCTCTAATCCAGTGGTTAATCTGATACCTAGCTAATTTGTGCGAAACAAAAGTAACAATATGCTCTGCCTGGGCTGCTCTCGTCTCTCTGGCTGTAAAGTCTGTTCTCTCAGTCCTCCCCTGTCCTCTGTCCTCTGTCCTCTGCCCCGGAGCTGAACTCTTGTTGTCCCCGGTGGGAGGGGTTGTCTCCGGGCAGGGCAGGGCAGGGCGATACGGGGAGGGGGGGGCACTCAGGTCAGTCGTTTGGCTTCATCTTTTTTTCATGTTCCACAAGTTGTACACCGGGGGACTTCACCCTGGAGCCAGAGTGGAAGCACACGAGGCGGCATGCACGTGTGTGTGCATAAAACCTGTGCATGAGACCTTTCTGCAAGGGCAGAGAGCCTGGGGGGCAGAGATTAATGATAGGAGGTGACAAGTCTCTTTCAATATTAAGGGAAGAATGTTCTGCCATTGTGTGGACAGCAGGGGGAGGGCGGGGCCTGAGCAGCCACAGCTCAGGCTGAATGACAGCTGACCCCTCCCAGTAGTTCTTCTTCTTCCTCTTCTTCTTCTTCTTTTTTTACTCCCCAGGATTCAGTGATTAACTTGAGTGCCAACATGTCACGTCCGGGCTGCCCGCTGGACCGAGCAGCACCTGAGGTCTGACACCCTCAGTCCTGGGGGGAGTTCCTGGATCTGACTGGACAAAGTGAGGTTCACCCCCCCCCCCCCACCCCCCCACCCCCCCCAAGACAAACAAGCCTTTCTTCTTCTCCATTTCAACGAGGCATCCCTCGTTCAAATGGAGAGGAAAGACCTGTTTGTAATTACACAGAGGTGACTTTTATGGAGGTTTATAGAGGTGACCGTTTATATTTGTACTTTTATCAGTACTTTTATTGCATAGTTTCGAATCCATTCTGTATGTGTGTATATATATATATATATATATATAAATCTATACAAACCCACATCTGTATTTGCTGCTTTGTGCTTTCTGGTTAGATGCCCAAAAAGCAAAAAGCATTATTCAAATTCTGATTTTAATTTAATGTTATGAAAAATCTTGTTTGTTTTTGCAAACACATGCCACTGAAAAAAGTCATTTTAATTTTTAGATTTTGGTGGCAAGACTCCATCCATCCATCCATCACTGACTAAGCCTTGTAGGACTCAACTCGACTATTTGTTTTTCACTTTCTTTTTCTGGGTTGCAGAAAGTCTCCTGAGCCTATTTCCATGTTATTCGTGGACGTGTGGGACATGGACTGTGCAGGAAGTCTCTAAGCACAAAGTTGCACAGCAGGATATGTTTTCAATTGTTTGGACCCCCCCCCCCTCCCTACGTATAGGTATGATCTGTCCAATTGATGCTGTAGATACAGTTCGAGGCTCCCATTGTGTTGCATATATATCTCTACTTTTCTATTGCACCGTTATTTCTGCACAGAAGAGTCATTTAAGCTGCTAAATGTGTTTTCCAACGTCACAGTTATGTGATCAAAGTTGTGTCTTTTCCTTTAGTTCATGCTCTATACTTCCCCTAATCTCCTCCGCTGTGTCCACTCCCACTTCCCTCTCATGCCATCTTTCCTCCTTTTTAGTCGTAACCTCTGAAGAATAGAAGCACTCAACAAATGGCTTGTTAGACGCCTCCAGGGAAACAGCTAATATGAAGCCAAAGCAGCGAGACTGCTTTTAAGAATCACAATCGTTCTCCTAATAAACATCCCACATTGAAGCAAGTCACTGTAATCTATTTGTCTCCACAGTGTGACGTAATGTCTTCAGGTATGAGACGAAGTTGGACAGTGATTCTGAAGGTGGACACACCACAGCTGGGGGAAATAAAGAATCACATCACAATGCTGATTAAAGAATATCCTTTAAATGGCTCGTCTTGGGGAGTGGGTCATGGGGGTGGGGACAACCTGGACAGGCTGCTCAGTTAAATGTGTCTACATGGCACTGGTCTCTCCTCCCCACCTGCCACACAGTCGCAGTTACAGCCTCTGACACTTGTCAGACTAACTGCGTCTCTACCGTCTGGGTGACTTGCATTTCCACTTTCTTGAATCATTCATCCAGATCGTGGACCAGAGCAAACTCAGGTCAGTAGGCTGAAAAACAGCCCAGCAGAGACAAGGTGAACAAGCCAAGCTCCGATGGAAACACAAGGTAGACGACACAAAAAAATGTGAGGAGGGGGAGGAGACAGAGTAAATATCATCACAGGGGTAAAAGGAAACAAATATTGAAAAGGATAAGATGTGAACTTATGTGTCACTTCTCCTCAAGATGCTGGAGGAGTGTGTGATGAGATTTGTATTCTATATCTCCTCTTTCCCTGCATGTGTCTCTGGACAGTGAGCATTTATTCAGCGTCTGAAGCTCTTCTGGCCGTCAGGTCCTGCAGGTTACCCAGCGTGCCGCGCGGCCCGGTGAACCCGCCGACACGCACGTCCTTCAGCGTCTCACCTCGCAGGCCGAGGAACGACTTTCACGCTGCTCCCATTAAATTTATATCAGCGCCCCCGGCTTCGCCCTTGATCCCCCCTTTGTCCACTAAATAATTCCTCCAGCGGTCTGGGCTCTAGTCCTCAGGAGATCAGAGGACGGGCTCTTATCATGGGGGGGGGCTCCAGAGTGACATCACCCTCTCCACTCCAAGGTCACCCTCACGGCCGGGGAGCCGGAGCGCCAGGCGGATCTGTGCTCGCAAAATCCACCTGCATCCTCCTGGATGACTGGGGTTCAGCAGCCTGTTTCCACTCCATCTACTGCACGTGTGTGTGTGTATGTGTGTGTGTGTGTGTGTGTGTGTGTGTGTTCTCCATCAGCGTGATGTCATGATGAATGGGCGGCCAACAAAGCGGAGGAGAGGCGGAGAGCGCGACGGGGAGAGGAAAAGCGATCTCTCCTCTGCCTTTTTATCGCTCTATTTCATCATGGAAATCACCTCATTTACTCCGAGCACTTCTCCATTCATCTCTTATTGTCACTGGCAAAACCCATTTTCTATCCGCAACCGGAGCTGTGTGCTGGATGTGTGTGTGTGTGTGTGTGTGTGTGTGTGTGTGTGTGTGTGTGTGTGTGTGTGTGTGTGTGTGTGTACCTGGGCCGGTCTCTGGGAACCAGGCGGGCAGACAGAGGCGGGAGCAGCCAGCTCAGTCTGCAGCCCGGGCTGGCTGCATTAATGAAGTCGCGCTAGGCAGGTCTAAACCTCAGCTAAAAGAAAAAAAAAGATCCGAGGAGCTCGTTCTACTCCCAAGAATTTGTCGCTTCTGACGGCATGCTAATTGTGACGGGATAGTCGTGTCATCCATGCAGGCATACAGTGAACTGGAGGCATGAATAGACTCTGAACAGCCACAGAATGAGGATCTTTTTGTTTGAGGAAGGTTTCTGAACAAACGCTTCCCTGAATAAAACAGCAGAACAACACTCTGACTGTGATCCGTCTGCTTTCCCACACTTGAGCAGTAATGAACGACACAGGTAACAAATCTAAGTCGGGGTGTGTTGTCGGGCATTTATTCTACGATGCTCTGCAGCATCTTAACGGGAGAGAGGGAGATTCTGCGAGAAACCCCGGCCAGCCCCCGCCATCGATTCATTGTCCCATTCACAACAGGGTCAATATTGGGGATGCTGCCGTCCTTGTAAATGCCGTCTCCGTGAAGGTGCTAGAATACCAATGATCAGTGAGCATCCAGCTCGACTCAGCTCTGGGCCACACTCAGATCTCACTCAGCCACTAGCATAGCTGTAGGCTCCAGGACCCCGTCTACACCTATGCAAATAGACATAGTACTTTACTTTATTGTCAAGTAGTACTTTCTCTGCTCACAAAGGTGCCTGCGGGCCAGATCCCACACATGAAACACATGCATCTGATATATGATCTCCCCCTCTGCACCTGGCCTGCGTGGCACACAGGGTTCTGCTCTGCAGGACGAGACCCTCAGTCTCAGTCTCAGGGACTCAAAGATGGCACTGAGCACCAGCTCTAACCCACACCAGCTGGAGGGAAAAAAATAAATAAAGTGAGGCCAAGATTGTGTGTTTATTACACAGATGAGCTATTTGGAAACCAATTCTATTTTAATATCTTTTCACTTAGTTTCAGTCCGCGGTCCGTTGCTGTTGACAGTCGGGCCATAAATCATGCGGCGCATGGACGGATGCCAATCATCCTGCCTGTGATGGCGCCGCACTCTCATCACGGGCCTTTCAAATGTGTCAACATCGGGCCTGAAATCATCACAAAAGTAAGAAGAGAAAAAGTGGGTTTTTGCTGGAAACAGTTCCCATTGCTCCAGTTTGTCCTGCTCTGTCCCAGGTCTCCTCAGCGTCTTAGAAACAGACGAACACACAGAGACGAGCACGTCTGTGGCTGCGCTACAGTCAGCAGCAGCGTCCGGACCAGCCGAGGATGTAGAACCGAGCGCGTTGCCATGGCTACGGATGTGCAGCGCAGTGCGGTGTGACTGCTATATCTGTGGCAGCGAGCAGATTACACACGTTCCTGTGAATGGAACCTCTGGAGCAGGGGAGGTCATATCAGCCCCCCCCCCCCCCCCCAGATCCACCTTCACAGGGAGGGATTAGCCCCGACGCTAAGCTCTGCCTGGGCAGGCCGTGCCTGTTCAGCCGCGCCCCAACACACGCTTTCCTGTTATTAAACCGCTTTGTTTGCTTTTAGTCGTTTGTCGCAGTTTTGGCGGCAGGTTTGAGCCGCGGATCTAATCAGTGCCTCCTCGGCGTTCCCGTCCCATCCCGGGGTGGGGGAGGGGGAGGGGGAGGGGGAGGGGGGAGGGGGGAGGAGGGGGGGGTCTGTGCCAGGCGCTTAACGACATGAGCGTGGTTAATAATTGAGAGCGAGCGGCCCCGGCGGCTCGGAGCAGGCCCGGGCCGGGGCGGCGCTCTGCCTTCGCTGGAGAGAGCGTCGGCACGGCTCCAGGAGTAATCCAACATGACAGCGTTCACCTCGGATGATAGAGAGTGGAAGAAAACTATCAAAATGCGTATAAATATCTTATAGAGCCACTGAGGAGCTGCGGGGGGGTGAGGTGGGGGGGGGGCTGTCAGCTCTGCCTGCTGAGGCGAACATCACGCTACTCACATGGAGAAGAGAGGGATGATGTGCAGCTTGTCTCTCAGTGCAGTTATCTAGTAGTCATTCTGCACTTATGATGTAAAGGTGGTGTAAATATGTAGATACAGTCACGCCTGCTTTGCATCTGTAACACTGAGATCTCAGATTACGCACAGATTGAGTGGACTTCCTGTCTGTCTGTGTCCTGAAGCTGACTGTATCTCACCATGATCATAACTGGCAGTCACAGTCCAGACTGGTTCCCTTCATGGTTCCTAGACCCTCCTCTTCCAACATCACGTCCCCTCCGAGACACTGCTCCTTCCTCCGTCTTTCCCTCTTCCTATCTTACCTTTCCTACTCTATCTATGGCCTCTTGATGCACTGTAAGCACTAAAAAGCATCTGCCAAATAAGCCGATGTAATGCAACATATGTATTCTTTTGAGGATGATGATGATGAATGTCGGCAGGTGAGAGCATGTTCACGCGGGTCGGTCTGAAGGTCAGTGACCTGCTTCTGTCAGATGCTTCACTTTATTGATCCAAACTGGGAACTTGTTTTTCTTTTACAGTAGCTTTAAACAGACACTAGTGCATTTAGTCTGTGTAGAACAGGATATGTTTCCACAACGTGGACTAAAAGAAAGACAAAGACAAACGCTTGTAGGTAACACAGCGACCAGTCTTTTCTCGGCCAGTCGCAACTTGCTCGACCCGGAACGAGGCCTCGGGTCTGACATTAGGAGGATTCACAGGAGCGCTCCATGTGAGCACTTCATCCTCGAGTGCTGCAACACAGCTTCAGCCTCCAGTGACGGGCTGGAGGTGGGCGAGAGGAGGAGAAGGGCAAAGCATCAGAGGAGGAGGAGACCCACTCAGCTTCCACTTCCATTTCATTTTCTCCATCTCTTTGTGTTGTGTAGAGGTAGAACCAGCCGGTCAGGCACAGAGCTGTGGACTCTTAGCTCATACAGAGAGAGTTCTGTCTGTGATCACCTCGTCTCAATCATGTCAAGTGGTCGACAGGGAGGAGCGGATAGAGCCAGAGGTCTGACTGTCGCTCAGCATCCTTCTGGAGCCTTCTGTCCATCCATTAGAATGTCATCCCGGTATCTGTGGTTTAACTCTGCAGTCGGAGGATGTGCCAATTTAGTAATTATATAATGCCATACAGTCCACCTAATGTACATATGAATGGGTGGGGATGGATGGATGGATGGATGGATGGATGGATGGACGGATGCAGGACTGCAACAAACGATAGTTTTTGAAGTCGATTCATCTGTCCAATAAAATGAGGCAGATTAGATAGACAGCCAGACAGATAGACAGCCAGACAGATAGACAGCCAGACAGATAGACAGCCAGCCAGCCAGCCAGCCAGCCAGCCAGCCAGCCAGCCAGCCAGCCAGCCAGCCAGCCAGCCAGCCAGCCAGCCAGCCAGCCAGCCAGCCAGCCAGCCAGCCAGCCAGCCAGCCAGCCAGACAGACAGACAGACAGACAGACAGACAGACAGACAGACAGACAGACAGACAGACAGACAGACAGACAGACAGACAGACAGACAGACAGACAGACAGACAGACAGACAGACAGACAGACAGACAGACAGACAGACAGACAGACAGACAGACAGACAGACAGACAGACAGATAGATAGATAGATAGATAGATAGATAGATAGATAGATAGATAGATAGATAGATAGATAGATAGATAGATAGATAGATAGATAGACAGACAGACAGACAGACAGACAGACAGACAGACAGACAGACAGACAGACAGACAGACAGACAGACAGACAGACAGACAGACAGACAGACAGACAGACAGACAGACAGACAGACAGACAGACAGACAGACAGACAGACAGACAGACAGACAGACAGACAGACAGACAGACAGACAGACAGATAGATAGATAGATAGATAGATAGATAGATAGATAGATAGATAGATAGATAGATAGATAGATAGATAGATAGACAGACAGATAGATAGATAGATAGATAGATAGATAGATAGATAGATAGATAGATAGATAGATAGATAGATAGATAGATAGATAGATAGATAGAGTTGTGCAGGTGGGTGAAACCATCAGTCTCAGAGCTCATTCTCACTCAGGGTTCAGCAGCAGTAAGTCGCTATTTTTACACGTTGAAATTAATCTGCAAGGCAGATTATTGAAGGCTCTGTTTTTTTTTTCCTCATAATTTGGTATGACAACTGAAAATTCAGAGGTATTTCTGTTTCAGGTTGACTTCACTTGTTTTGGCTCTTTAAGCCCTGGAGGTGCTCAGGTGGATCCTAATAAGATGTTTTCCAAGGCTTCGTTTGTGCTCCAGCATTAATTATCAACATAAGTTGTGACTGGTGTTGTAGCCCTACAGCATCTCAACACATATCCTACTTCAAACTTGTTACCAAGGTATCATAGTGTGTGAGACATTATCACTGTTACAAACAAGTCTTGAGTCTTAAATCTTAAAATAAACGTCCACATTGAATCACCAGACTCTGTGGCCTTAGCTGCAGAGCTGTTCAGTGTTGTTCATGTGGATCAGGGACGGACTGAGAGAACACTTCACAGAGCTCTGCTTCATTCACGTTGGCATGCTGTCCCTGTGAGAGCGATCCCTCTGTGTTCCTCTTTCTCAGGTTTCTTTCGCTCTTCTTTGGGTGATTGGAGCGTCTATGGTGTCCAAGCAGCATCCAGGTTTAATCCAGAGAGTGCTGATTATCTGAACTCAGATCAACTCTGGGCCCCTTTCTTTTTTTAAAATTTTTGGCAGGAAATTTCAAATGAATGCAGAGACACGTCAGCCCACAGGAACAGCGGCAGCTTTCAGAGGACGAAATGAAAGCGAAGGGCGCGAACAAAAGACGTTTCCGAGCGAAGCCGCTGTGTCGCCTCCTCAGCACCGATCCCGACGAGTTTCCCTCTTCTCTCCTTCCTCCTTTCAGCCAGGTAAGCTCGCCGCTTTGTGTCTGCGTCTCGTACCTTAATAGAACGACGTGTTGATCTTTGATCTCACGGGATTAAACACCTCCCCGGGGAGGGAAGCCGCCCTTTCCATCTACCCCCCCCGCTGAGCCCAGACCCACCAGACACATTATCGATTACAGGAGGTTCCTCCATCAGCCGCAGCCTCATTTAGCCCGGCTTCATTGTTTCCACATGAAAGAGCCAGCTACACGCTCCCACCGCCTGAACCAGATGCATGCCGCCGCCTCCGAGGCCCACGACTCTCACTCCATCCCTTTCATCCGAGTGTGTGATCTCATCAATCTCCCCCACATTCCTCGCTCTTAAAAGCTTCTTCTTTTTTCTGCATCTCTCACAACTCGCCGCCGAATCCTGCAAATTAGATTTGGAGCACTATGAATCACACAGCCGTGCTCCTCAAACAGCCAGACCGAAAAGTTGAGATGTCACAAACTAAGGACGAGGATCTGATCGGGAGGAAACACAAAAACATTCAGGCGGTCTAATGCTCACCTCTACAGGAGACTCTCTACAGGGGACCTTGACTTCCACACACTGTCTTCTACTGTACATCTAATCTGTCAGGCTGAACGTCTCACAGCTCACCTGACACAGAGGCAGAAACCAACATGGTAGAGGAAAGAAGAAACAAATGAGGCGTAAGAGAGTGACAGAATAGGTGAGACAGACTGTGAGGAGATTCAGCGCCTTTCTCCGATGTCTCTGAGCATGATCAGATCTGTGGAGCACACAGTGAACCTCTATGCCACAGAAACTACTTTTAAGTCCCGAAAGCTCTTTTTCTAAAAATGAGTTATACAGTGGAACATCTGCCACTCATTCACCACTCCTCAGAGAAAACTTCAGTCCAATGTAGAGTCACATACTGGATATGTAGGTGACCCCCAGGCTAAAGCAGCCACCAGCATCTTTATACCAAGCAGAACTAGAGCTGGGCTTAGAGTCACTCCACAGGAGACACAGACACAGCCTGTTTTAACAAGTGTAATGTATCCCTGCCATTAAATGCCTTCCTAGATATAATTAGGCCTCATTTGACTTCAATAAATGTGTCACATACTTGTACACAAACCACAAGAACTCAACTTAGCCAGGGAGTCTGCCACCGAGACTAATTCAATCCCATGTCCCATCCTGCAGACGGATCCGTGCAGATGCATTACTGGGTCAGGAAACTGGCACCTGTCTCCCGCCGACCCCTCGATCAAAGGGAAGCTCGTCCCCGACACGTCCCTGCTGCTGCCGCCCGCTCCGCTCCTGGAAACTGGATTTGTCATTTCACAGCGTCATTGTCTCCAAATCAGAGGGAGCGTCGGCATGTCACATCCTCATTACTGCGTGATGAAAGAAGGAGAGGAACTGAAGGGAATTAGAGAAAATGGCACCTTCGTTTGGAAAACAGAACCAAGCGCTTCATGCTCGTCCTGCTCCTCCTCCTGCTCCTGTTCCTCCTCCTTCTCCTGCTCCTCCTCCTCCTCCTGCTCCTCATACCCAGGACAGCAGGCCATCAGCCCGGTCTGCCGGCTCCACGGACATTCTTACCTCCAGCTTCTGAGAGGTCAAAGCAGCCGGGGGGGGGGGGGGGTCTGCTCCTTCACACAATGACCCTCATTCATCAGCTCCTCTCCTGAACGAGTCAGAACCGTCACGTCTGTGTCCAGATTCAAAATGCTAAATGCTAAATGCTGCGATTTATTCAGATCACGTGCAGCTTTAAGAGAGCGAAGAAACTCCCGGGACCAGGCTCGTCCTAAGCTGGGTCGCGCCCCAACGCTTCCATATGCAAATGATGAAACTCCATTAAGCAGAAATGCATCCAAAATACATCCATGATTTACATGCACTCAAGCCAGTCATTGAAATGGTAACACCCCCCGTCCCCATCCTCTGTCCCCATGTCCCTGAGAAAGTAAACTAATACTTTGTCCGCCTGTTGTTGTGTCACTGAGGACGTGAGGTACATCAACACCGTCCTCCAGGAATGCAGGAATCTGCAGAATGTGCAGAAATGCTGAATTCTTTCTTCTTCTTTTCTTTTAATACACTCTTTCAGCAAATGCCACTCATGGACAGAGGATGCAGACTGGATCGGCCTGAGTCGCCTCCCTCAGACAGTGAGCAGAGGCCTCCTCTCAGAAAGCGAGAACATGCCTCCATGGAGCGAAAAGAGCAGCCGTCTCTGTGGAGAGTCTCAGCGGGATGAGAGCTGCTGGTCCGACTGGTCGCTCCCTCGACGGTGATGAAGCTCTGAAGCTGATTCATTCACCACATCCTACGAGTGTAGAATTACCCAAGATACAGGGTAACTCTTTTCTTCTCATAACTGATCGCAAAAATAACCAATATCTAATAATAACTTTTTTTAGCGTTGGACTAAATGGTGTGATTTCTTGTTTCGCAATAAGGGCAGAGATCAAAGTCTGAGTCCAGCCTCGGGTCGAGTGAATCCTTTATTAGAGGGAATTTCCCTGACAAATAGTTTCTAGATACACCTGAACTATAGGTGGTATAGCACTGTACAGCCATCACCGATACTGACCTTGCATCCCTAATACAGACACCTGAGAATAGTATTGAGTTAGGGAAACACTATCAGCATCTCTTTTATCATTCAGAGCAGGGTTGTGTTTTCCGTGTGAGCAAAATCTGTCATAAGCTTGAAATAATGTGATTCTCAACCTGACTGCTAAGAGAAATACCCAAACAAGCCAGACTTGGAGGGAAAGAGCTTTGTCAAAGTGTGCGGGGGACAATCTTTCACATTCTGCAGTTAAGACAGCAGCAAAAGTTTCAATGCAACATCCAGAAACAGAAATAATGACAGGCTGAAGGATTTTGGGAGTTTTGGGGGCAGGATTTAACAACTGCAAATGTGATCCCTGCACACACGTAAAAACACACCTGGAGCGGTGGGACGACCTGACGCTGGGGGCCAGGCCGCTTCAGGTGAAGATGCTGAACACCTGAAGACCAGAGACCATCCAGTCACAAGATTGGTTGTGTAAACTTCCAGGCTTTGTAGAGCCGACTGTGATGTTATCAGGCCCGCCTGGGCTGTGTGATCTGATTTGATGGTTGTGAGTCATCATGGCCCAAAGTCTGACCGAGCAGCCCCTCAAGGCCATGGGAGCACAACAACCCAGGTGCTTTCTGCGTCTGTTTCTATCTCTCGCCTTTAAAGACTGAAATGGAATATTCACATTTATCTGTCATGATGTTTTATATAATATGCTGAAGTGCAAAGCAGTGATCAGCTCAGTAAGAGTAAGAAACAAGGTTACAGACACTTCTTGTCGAGTCTCAAACTGCACCTAGTGCAAAAACTGCGACAATAAAGAAGAGCAGAGAGGAGAAAGAGCAGTGCCAGTCACAGGTTGACCTGAGAGTGGAACTGCAAAACTGTCTTATCAGCACATGCAGTTGTAGATGATTGCAAACGACAGAGGAACAGACCAAATATAGACTTGTCTCCTGAGGTCAAACTGATGTAACCCCCAGGCAACCTGGGCAAACCAGTGCTGACCAGTTGATGGTTGATTGGCAGCTAGAGAAGGTAGGGACGTGTGACCTGGTTTGCATATTAACTTGAAGAGTGTGGAGGTCCAGCCTTTCTCCTGAAGGTACAAAGAAAGACCACCTCACCTCAACCTCAACACCTGGAGTCAAAAGAACCCATCACTGACTTCCATTAGACTAGGACCACAGCACGCTCAGGCCTGAGGATCGATGGGGAGGCAGAGGAGCGGGTCAAAAACTTCAAGATCCTCAGACTGCACATCTCAGAGGACCATGAGGGACCATGAGCATAACTTTGCACCTCAATACTGCACTTCACTGTAGACTAGTGAGTTATACTAAGTAACACTGCATCTGCACTTTACTGTTTATAGTATTTATGTTATCTTAAAATATTTTTTGAATGTGACCAGTGCTATTGGTGTAATTAGAGAAATGCAACAAAAAGAAATGTTGTTGTATCCTGGACAATGACAACAAAACCTCTTCTACTCTCAGATGGAGGGGGGGGGGGGGGGGGGGGGGGGGGGGGGCTGCATCGTGCTGCTGCAGTAATGTAATTACACATGCAGAGGGAGCAGGCTGTTATCAGGGCCCGTCCCCTCCTCCAGGCTGCTCTTTTCCAGGGATGCATTCCCCCGTCCGCGGCTCGGTTTACACTCAACAATGGGAATGAAAAAAGAAGAAAAAAACGTCTCGGCCCTCGTCACAAAGCGAAGGCTCAATGGAGCCGTGCAGGCTTTGTTGTGGTCCGCTCAAAGCGGGAGGAGGAGGAGACGTTTCAGAGTCCGCTCGTACAGACGCGCTCGGTGTGAACGCGCTGCGGTTTACGGCTCCAATCGAATCCGTGCTCCGGGGCCGAGGGCTCTGGCTCGGAGGGAAGAGCTGATAAGTGGCAGGGCTGAACATTTAATGAGCTCCACGGCCGTGAGTGGTCAGAGGAGGCTGTTACCTTTGGAAATGCCATCATCCTCTTATCGCACTCGCTCTCTATCATCCCCTCCTTCGCTCTCTGCTGTATGACATTTTTCTAAAATGCCCGAGTCACGGGGAGTCAAATGCTGCCTGATTCTGACCGGCGAGATAGGAGGAAAGCTGGATGCACTTTCATGCTCATAAAAAACTGATTACTGTCAAGTAATCAGGTTAAAGGCAAGAAATTGGATGTTGTGTTTACATTATGCTGCTCAGATGGGATCCCTCCACGAGCCCCCGCTGGATGAATGTCATTAAATCAACACGTGAGAAGTTGTCAGAGTGCTCTTGAGTCCACCGCAGGTCTAATTGCAGTTGAAATGTCATATTGTCACTTAATTAAAAAGTCATTTGCGGGGAGAGACATTATGCTACGCTTTCATAAAGTCTTTTCCTGCAGGTGATTGTGCACCAAACAGACTGAGAGCTGGACCCGCTTGTTAGTTCAGGGGTCTGTCAGGGTATCGATCCGATCGGAGAGAAGGTCAGAAACTTGACATGTCCAGCTCGTCGGGACTGAAGGCCAGCTCATAACCCAGACTCCAGCAGTAAATGTCTCTCCAGGTTCTTCTAAAGAAGGTTTGATCTGTTCGGGTTGAAGCACAGATCCTGCTTTTGGTATCCAGGTTAATCATGGCTCTAGATTTAATTACTTAAAAAAAACAGCAGGTAGTCCACACAGTCTTATCATTTGACCATTTGTATTCCACGAATGTGCACGCTTGAAACAGTTTCTGCTGCTATCTGCATGACTTCCTGTGAAAGCTGCTTCCAGTGCCATCTCACTACTGTACAGTCAGGTACACTGGAACAATGGCAACCACGTAACAGAGGGCAACGTGGGCGCCCCTCCCATGTTTTTAAGTGCTGGTCCTGGAACAACCACCACGCCCTCAATGTAAAGACAAGGTCCAGATGAGGCAGGACACGAGGTCACAAGCATCTCAGACCCACTCAGGAAATCCATTAATCGTGATGCCAGTTGTCCAGGGCTCTTTCAGGTGACTACAGCCATGAGCGTTTGGACAGTCATTCACCTAATTTAGCTTCAGTTACAAAACACAGATGTCACACTGTAAGGACCTATGTTAGAGTAACCAGCGACTGAGCTGAAAGATAGTGATGTGATAAAAGACTGAACTTGTAGCCATAGTTTGAAGGTTTTTGAAGATATTTGATCTCCAGCCAAGAATAATTCATAACTGACAGAGAAACCAAAGTGTTTAACTTTTGGAGAGTGACAGGTTAAATGTCTTCAAGGAGGACTCTAGAACCCTCTGGATAAACAGCGACGTGGATGAGAGACATTTTGCAGTCAGACCAAAGCAGTGAAAACCACAAAACAAGCAAATGTGAAAATCTGAATTCTATAATATTGGATTGTGACAGAAAAAGGTAAATACTAAACCTAAGAGAAAAGGTGCTCGGGTGAATTCAGCTCAACTTTCGCCACAGGAAGAGAAAGAGACTTCAATCATTGATCTGGGACGGGTGTGTGTGTGTTCGTGGGTGGGTGTGGGGGGGTCCCTGAAGCAGAAGCTGCAGGGGGGGTGGGGGGTGGGGGTATCAGAGGAAGGTGTGCTGCATGACAGACATGTCAGAGCAGCGAGCTGAGAGCAGGCGAGGCGCAGTGAGGCGCCGGGGTTCAGCGAGGAGCAAATGGAAAAAGGGTGTGAAATGAAATAAATATGGAGGTGTGGATGTGTGTGTGTGTGTGTGTGTGTGTGTGTGTGTGTGTGTGTGTGCTGCAGAGGACTCTGAATCATTCATCCTCTTTTAGTTTTTCATGGTGATCTCGGTAAACATCCTGTGCAGAGGAGCTGCGTTGTCCAACGGTCAGTGAACTCACCACTTAGAGATGACGGACCGCCTGCTCTGTCCCGTGCTCTGCCTTGACTTTTTTCTCTCTATTTCTCTCTCATAACACACACACATAAACACACACACACATATAAACACACACACACACACACATATGCACAGACACCCGTTAAGCCATGCTCATGAAAGTTTTAGAGGCTCGGCATGAAGTGCTCTACGCAGCCTGGGATCCAGGCAGTCAAGGTTGATGACTTCCTGTCGTTTTTTTGTTTGTTTTTTTACACAGCAGTTGAAAACATCAGGACCAGGCATCTAAATCACTGCAATATACATTGTGTGCCATGCATATTTCATGTGAAGGAACAGTTTAAAGCTGCACATACGTTTAGAGTGGTTACACAGCTCAAACATAGACGGCGAGGACGTTCCCTGCTCCTCCACCATCATCAGCTCATCCCCCCGCCTCCATCCTCCCATTACCATGGATTACTTCTTCTCATGCAATATATACATATTATTACGACCACTTCTTCGTCCCAACTTCTTCATTGAACACTTATTGATGTTCTATTTTTTCTGGAGTAGCCGACAAGAATTCCCCCCTCGAGTTTTAACCTTTCACTAAGCTCTGTGATTGGATGGTTCTCAGCAACCTTTAGAAGGTTTTTTTTTAAGAATCATACACTTTCTGACACTTTCTGACCCCTTCTGAGTCTCAGCAAGTCTCCAACGTCAGTCAACAAACATTGTTCGAGCGACGCCCTGGATCTTCAGCTGCAGCGGGAATCAAACAGCAACTAGCATCTGGATCTGAACAGATCCACGGCTCAGAGCAGCCGAGGCTGCCGCAAGTCTCCCTCTGACAAGTGTCCTCGCAGTCAGGAACACACACACACACACACACACACACACACACACACACACACACACACACACACACACACACACACACACACACACACACACACACACACACACACACACACACACACACACACACACACACACACACACACACACACACACACACACACACACACTTCCAGTTATCTTCAGGCAGGCTGTGGACGCCTGCTCTGTCACTGTGGGAGGCTGCCCGGGCTTATCTTTGGCCTTGTTAGCAGGTTAACTTATGATAACATTAGAAAAATGAATTATGATTCCACAGTTTGTATTTGCTCCTGGTCGTACTGCTGAAGATTGATGGGGGGTGGGATGTGGGGGGGGGGCTGGCTAGAATCGTATGTTTCAGTGTGATTGGTCTGTCACTCAGCGCCTAAATATGCTGTTAAAATGCCTGGAAATGCTGACATTTGGGAACCGTCCATTATCTTATGTGCTTAGTACTGATCAGCAGAGCACATACCCCGAGGAGAATACAGCCTGTTATACACACACACACACCACCCACTCTCATGCTCACACATAAGGGCAATTTCGAGTAAACATGGATGCTTCTGGACTGTGGAAGGGAGAGAGAGAGAGAGAGAGAGAGAGAGAGAGACAGAGAGAGACAGAGATAGACAGAGAGAGAGAGAGAGAGAGAGAGAGAGAGAGAGAGAGAGAGAGAGAGAGAGAGAGAGAGAGAGAGTGAGAGGGGTACCTTTTGCCTCTCAGCCTTAACACACCCCAATCATTGGATGACACAGTAGCAAGATCTGTCCAGGCTCTTGACCAAAGGTACCCCGTATCCGTTCATCAAGACACCACGTCACTGCAGACACAAACTACGAGTCCTCATTCTGTTCTGTTTAAAGCGTCTGTAAAACGGGAAACGAACGTCATTAACTCCATGATTGTGTAGATACTGACTGTCTTCCATGTCTTCTGTTTACAAAAATCACACCTATTAACGTAATCAGACTTGATCATTGTGCGCATGGAAATGTAATTAGCGGGAATCACGTTAGAATTAGGAGGCATTTTGCACGCTGTTACGTCACAGGTTAAATCAGCTCAGGGCTCTGGTGTTTGTACCTGGGGGGGACCTGCCCCCCCGCACCCCCCCCACCCCCACCCCCCCACCCCCACCAAACACAGCAGGATTCCCGGCAATTTGGAGAATAAATAAATGATGAGGCACTTGCCGCGTCTGGGGGCAGGGTGCAATGAAACAGGCTGAAATGTGAGTAAAACGGGATCTTAAACCTCACAGAATCTGAAATCATAGCTGTGACAGGCTGAATAATTCATGGCCCCGCTCATGACTCGGGCTGTAAACACAGAGACTCGAGTCCATTCCTGCAAAGTGTTTTTACTTCTCGCACGCTCCGCTGTGCCGCCAAAAGGAAATGTTTGGAATATATTTCCAGATTAAAAAACTGGAGCGGCACTCCCACAGTCGATTGCTCTGTCAGGTCCCGGCGTCGCTCCAGTAATGTATGTCCAAACGTGGCTCAGACTTAATTCCCCATTGATGTATTTGTTCTGAAGAAATGAACAAAAATATGAAAACTAGTTTTATTCCTTAAGTTCCAGACCAGCACAAGTCAAACGGGCTCCTCCAGGGCCGACCAACAAACAGAAGCTCTCAGCTGTAGCACTGAATATGATCTCTGCAGCACTGATCCCTGTGGAGACTCACATGATCGAGAGCAGAATGAGCTGAACGCGCCCATTAAGCTGCACCCGTCGCTATTCGCTACCGAATGTGTCAAAACATTTAATGCAATTAAATTACCTCGAATTACTCTTAATGATCTAATTTGACATAAGTGCTACGGCCAATTTAAGTCCAGTTATTCACTTCCTCGTTTGTAAATTATTGAATTAAGAGCAGGGTGTTCACACTGATGCGTCATCTCATCTGTGCCTGTGTGATGCCAGATCAATGACAAACGGACTAAATACAATATTTGGTCTTTAAATAAGTGCATTTCTGCCATAAAATAAACTGCATTTTCTCTTCATATCTCATTCATATCTTCATATCTTGATCCTAGGCACGTCTTTTTTTTGCTACAGCTGCAGACATATCTCAGATCCTACAGACATGTTTGTTCAGCTAAAATAAAGAAAAAAAAAGCTCTCTACAGACATCTCTGCTGGAGCTCATCCCTTCACACCATTCTGTCTCACCCTCGCTCTGTCACTCTCTCTCTCTCTCTCACATACACATACCTCGGGCTGATTTAGTCACTAATCAAACTTTCAGAGAACATGCACAGAGCGGTGGGAAACGGAGAAAACCTGCGCTGACATGCTGAGCTGGAGAACATCCAAATTCCGCACAGAAAGCCCTCAGTCTGACTGGGCTGCACACCGGGCTCTGTACATTTCTTAACATGTTTCATGTGAAGTTTGTCCGCCTCTATTCCCCAAATATATATTACTTGTCAGTTATGCACCAATATGCAAAAGCAATGTGCAAACCACCCCCCTCTGGATTGTGATCAATACTAACAGGCCCGTTAAATTAAACCAGAGAAGAAGAAACGGGCTGAGGGCTGCAAAGACCCCTCCTTGGATCCCAGTAACATCAGTCCAGCTTCATTGTCCCCAGCTCTCCATCCTCACACAGACCAGCATGCCTTTCAGGAGTCCACCCAATGGGAACACACGGGTCTGTGTAATTGGAACAAAAGACGCGGTCTGTCCGCTGACCATATATGGTGAGCGGGACATCCTGTCGGACCAGAAGCGCTGCGGGATTTTCCCCCCGCGCTGTGTGAACGTCTCTCTCCTGAGGTACGGGAGCGGCAGGTGGACATGTCGGAGTCTGAGGACGAGCTGGAGCTGACCCTCTCCGAGTCCGACCCGGACTGGAGCGACGGCTGCGGCCCGGACGAGGACTACGTTCCCCGGGAGGTGGCCCGAGGGTCGGATGAGTGAGTAGCGGGACACCCGCCCTGGCCCCGGTCCAGGCTCGGCCTGGCTCAGTGTGTTCCGGTCTGAGCAGAAACAGACTGGGCTCCGTAGTGGTTCCGTCTCTAACTGGACCCAGTAGTGTGCGTGTGCATGCGAGTGCGTGTGTGTGTGTGTGTGTGTGTGTGTGTGTGTGCAGCATATAGAGCAATGCAACAATGAGGATGCAGCAGCCTGCACCCGTCTGCAGCGGCTCTTGTGTTTTGGTTTGTGGTGCGGTTTGTTTGTGGTACTCCTGGTTCTGGCCTGTTTGTGTGCGTATGAGCACGACGTGCGTGCACGTCAGTGCGCGTGCCGACGTGAGCCCCCCCCCCCCCCCGCCATCAACCGCAGGTCTAACCGGTTGTATGTTGACCCCGTTCGTCTCCACACACGAGAGTACGAGCACGTTACTTTACAGAGCAGCTGGGGTTCATTTAAAATAGAAAAAATAAGGAGAAAAGTGAGATTTTTCATAGTATGTCTGCAATTAACAGTTAACTTGTCGTCAATTTTACAATTAATGGTTCGTTTTGGTGTTATAATGGCAGCAATATGGTGAAAATGTTGTTATACAAACTCCAAGACGAACAATATAATCCTGTGGCAGCAATCTAATCTAATCTAAAATGAAAAATTCTGTAATGTAGGTTTTCAGGTCGGTTTTCTAGAAACCTCTGTAACCTGTTTGTCAAAACAAAGATCTGCTTAGAGTTCACTTAAGACCTTCACCCAGGAGCAGAAACAGATTTTGGCCATTTACGGATCCCTCTGGAGGTCTCTATCAGCCTTCACCATCTATCACATTTGGTCGAGTGACCTCTCACTGGTCCTCTTAGGCATCAACATGCACATTTGGTGAAGAGAAGAAAATGGCTTTTCATGCTCATCAGGAGGATACATTCTTATCAGTACAACATGGAATACAATCATCAGAATTTCCATCACAGTCCACACCTTTGCTGCTTGCTGTCATTGAGGACCAGAGCAATCAGAACATGTTCACAGTTGAAAGGCTGATGTAAGAGAAATGCTCAAATCTGTCATTTCAATCGCTCTTGATAGTCTTATCAGTTGTTATAGGTCACGTACAGGACTTCTGTTTCACAAGCTGAACCCTTAAAGGGTGATTCATAGCACTATCAGTGTGTGAGCACGTGAGAACAGTTTTATGTCATAGAATCAACACATAACCTATGATGTAAACCACGCACAAGAGCTTCATATTGACTGAAAGGATGTTTCTATAGATTCTATATTTATGGAGATTCTGGAGATTTCTGAACAGATTTCTTCCCTTAGTATTTGCTTTATTTAGCTTATTTGGATTCTATCCATTCATCTTTTTAACCATTTTAATTACTGACTGCCTGCTCCTTTTTACCTTTACTCCAACCATACTGTATTTACAGCACGTGATATTGTATTAACGTTCATCCATCGGCTGTAATTACAGTGACGACCTGACCGAAGAGGACAGTTCGGACGAGGACTGGAATAACACCCCCACAAAGAGACGAGTGTCCAGGAAACGCTCCTACTCTGCCTCGCCCTCGCTGAAGTCTCCCTCCAAGAAGTGGCCCCAGAGTCCCCGGGGACGGACGTCCACGCCCAGAAAGAGTTCCCCTCTCAGAGCCTGCAAGACGAATGCAAAGAGGGGCGCGGGAGGACGGTCTAAGCCGGGGGAGAAGGAAGACACGGGCGAGGAAGACCGCTGGCACGACGTGGACGAGGAGGACGTGGAGCCTCCTCAGCCTCGCTTCAGACCTGAGCGGGACGTGGGGCCGCAGCTGAACAGGACGGCCTGTTACACGCCACTCGAGCTCTTTCAGCTCTTCTTCTCCACCACGGTGATCGACACGCTGGTGAGAAACACCAACGCCTACGGGAGAAAGAAACACCAGGGCCACCGGAAGAGCTGGCTGCCCGTCACCACGGCAGACATGAACTCCTTCCTCTGCCTCGTCCTCTACATGGGCATCGTTCCGCTGAAAACGCTGAAGGAGTTTTGGAGGGGTTCCCAGCTGTTCCGGTTTCCCTTCCCAGCCTCGGTGATGCCCTGCAGGCGCTTCCTGGCCATCTCGCGCAGTCTGCACATGAATGATCCTGCAGTTGAAGCGGCCAATGACCAGAGGAAGGGGACGTCAGGGTATGACAAACTATGCAAGATAAAGCCACTATACGAGCAGATTCTGGAGGCGTGCCACACATTTTTTCATCCCTACCAGCATATCTCCATAGACGAACGGATGGTGGCCACGAGAGCCAGAATCGGGTTCAAGCAGTACATCCGGAACAAGCCCACAAAGTGGGGCTTCAAGCTCTTTGTTTTGGCAGACTCTGTGTGCGGCTACACCCTGAACTTCTTCGTGTATGGGGGACGAGACTGCAAGCCCACGGGCAAGGGCGTGAGCTACGACGCCGTGATGAAGCTGCTCAACATCCCCTTCCTGGGCAAAGGGTACAAGCTCTACGTGGACAGCTTCTACACCAGTCCGACGCTGTTCCTGGACCTGCTGCTGAAGAAGATCTGGGCATGTGGCACCATCCGCCCCCGCGTGTCCGGTTACCCCAAGAAGAAAACCAACGACATAATGGAGAAAACGCCCCGGGGAACCATCCGCTGGCTGAGGAAAGGACAGCTGCTGTTTGTGAAGTGGTTAGACACGCGGGAGGTGACGATGTGCTCCACGCTGCACAAGGCCTACAACAACGACATGACCAACCGCAAAGTGAAGGCCCCGGAGGGCCAGTGGACGGTGAAGCAGGTGCCCATCCCTGCCTGCATCAAAGACTACAACCAGTACATGGGGGGCGTGGACCTGTCAGACGCCCTCATTTCCTACTACAACGTCCTCCACAAAACCCAGAAATGGTACAAAACCCTGTTCTATCACTTTGTGGACATCGCCACCGTCAACGCCTTCATCCTCCACAAGGAGCTGTGCAAGCTGCAGAATCGCAAGCCGCTCAGGCAGAAGAGCTTCAGGGAGCAGCTGGTCCTGTCCCTGGCCGAGATCGGCTCCACCCCCCGCCGCTCGGGTCCCCGCAGCTTCCCCGAGAGTCCTTTCAAAGTGCCGCACGCGTCCCCGTCCAAGCCCCCGTCCAAGGCCCCGTCCAAGACCCCGTCCTCGTCCCAGGAGGCGGAGCAAGCCACGCCCTGCGAGGCCCCGGCCTTCGGCCACCTGCCGGCCTACTTTGTGGAGCAGATGAGCAACGTGGCCCCCAGGTCGAGGGCCACGGCCGGCAGGAGGGCCTGTGTGGTCTGTAAGAGGAAGGCGCCGGTCTATTGCAGCACGTGTAGGAAGACGCTGTGTTTCACCTCCTTCAGGAACTGCTACAGCGAGTGGCACCGACGCAACGGCATCTGTGTGTGATGGGGGCAGCGATGGGGACAACGTCTGCTGATCATTTGTATTGATCAGTTGTCCGGTCTGTAGAATGTAGGAAAATGGTGAAATATGTGGTTCCCTGTTTGACAAAGACAAAATGAAGTCCTCAGATATGTTGTTTGTCTCCACCGTGAAGATGGTCAGAAGCACAAAGTCAGAGACAGAAACCAGAGAACGTTCATACTCAAAAAGCTGATTTTGACCATAGTTTGAAATGCTAAAATAAACAGGCCGGTTATGAAAAAAAAATTAGCTGCAATTATTCATTGAGTGGTTGATGAATCAGACATGGGTCTTTGATCACTAAGACAGATCAAAGACAGATCGACTGAGGCACCAAGCACCTAACAAGTCTGTTTGAATGGACCACAAGTGGTGTGTGATATAATATGATGAGAGATATAGAGAAGATAATAACCTTAGTGAACTAGATGATGATCTGCATCAATGGACCACACCATTTTCCTAGAGTTGAGATGAAAACATCCCAGAGGCGTTGGTGTCTGTTCTGTTCTGCCATTACCCACTCCAACACATGGCCGTGCCTGTTAGACTCTTAACGAGGCACATTACCAGCTTTACATGGGCCTGTGGCTAGCAGGAAGCACACTGGCAGGGCGGGAGTGATCTGTTGGCATCAGGCGGTTGGCATCGCACCAGTCCACTTGTGCACGCAACATCTACAACATCACACACCTGACCCGGTGATAAGACGCCAGGCTGACCTCTGTGAACTCTGTGGCTGTTGTGTACTGTGAACCAAAGATAAGACTTAATAGCTGCCGCGACTTGAACGTTGTTTACAGAAAGGAAAAGTGACGCGTTAACCTCGTAGTTTCCCTGCATGTTATCTCCGTCTGGTTTGGTGCATCAAAACACTCGACTCCAACCTTTGTTGTGACGTTTGTTATTCTCACACGGGAGCGTTTTACCTCGAGCTGCCGCTCCTGTTCGACTCAGGCCTGTGAAGAAGCCCGTCGAGTATTTTTACAATACCTCACTGCAGGGAGGGTGCTGCTGTTTATTCTGCACATTTATAGAGATTTCTACATTTCACAAAAGTACTGTAAAGCAATGTTTACGCGTGTCAAAAGTTAACAGCGGTGACCTCCAATGGGCCTTAGAGGAGAACCAAGACCAACCAAGCACTAGAACCATGACACCTCTGAACAGATGTCAACACTTTCAGTTATTTCCGTTCTATATTAGTACTGTGAACTTTGCCTGTTTCTGTGTTTTAGATTTGGATTTATACTTACGTGCTTTTAAGAAATACACTGTGTTTAGTGCTTTTGTAGTTTTTGATGGAATAAAGGGCTCCTGGAGTATTACTGTACTAACACATTTACATATAACATGTTTTTATTTTTTTTTTTAAACTAACAGCAAAATTAGTTTAAAGATAAATTAAAATGACTTAACCAGACGAGCTGGGACGTGATGGATGTAGACATGTTTCAGTGAAGCTCAATATGTAAGATACTGATGTGGGGTACATTTAGACGGTTACGTAGCATGTTTCATTATCTTAAAGTGACTCACCATCGTTAAGATCATCCTCACCATCATCATCTGGACGCTCGGCCCAGTGTGGACACAGTGTGGGCAGAGCACTCATTAATGCAATTACATCTCAGAGTCAGTTTTCTCTGTCAAATGTACGTTTTTATTCAGGGAGGGAACCTTTTTTTCGGGAAGATTCTCTGCTAAGGAAGATTTTTCCCCTCATTCGTCAGCATTCTTTGTTGTTCATTGTTACTGCCACTGAAACTGGAAATAAAGGGATGAAATTTCAGTCAGCTGGAGTCATTTGTGTCCTTTGGAACAACACTGGAAAAAAAAAACCCAAAGAACCCAGTGGGGTTGGCTTTAAGGGCTGTAGGAGGATGAGCAGTCTGCACGGCTCTAACATGCTGCAGATGTGTGTGTGTGTGTGTGTGTGTGTGTGTCAGCATGAGTTCCCGGGAATGAACTGAGAGCTGCTCCCTAACTCTAATTAGACCTGTATAGATGTGATGCGGGTAACAACAGGAGGACGGGCCAGCAGGCTGGACCTCCGGAACCTTCTGCACATGCTTGTCAAGTAGCTGTTTTGTTTATGCAACGCATCAAGTTTTTTTCATTAGCACCAATAGATTCTATTCAGATCCAATAGATTGAGAATGCAGCAGCATCCTGAGTTCTAGTGAAGTGATACATCCACAACAACAATCCTGTGCACAGCTCTTCATACAGTCAAGCCTTTCATGCGTACTGGGATAACATACAAAGCTCCAAGTGCTGTATTTTGCAGAGGCTTTTGCTTTCAAACATCCTGTGTGTCTGCTAGCTTCTGTGCTAACGGACTCATTAGACTGTGTTTATTGAGTCCTGAAACACAGCTCGGGGCCAGGCATCGCTCTGGGATCACGCAGGCCGGGTTCTCTGAATGAGAATGACACAAATGAAATGAATAACCAAAGGCAGCGAGCGCAGCAGAACAATGGGGTCTGTGCCGTGGTAGCTCACTCATCATGACCATGATCATGAGAATTACACCATGCTGGAAAATACCTTCAGCAGAAAATGACAATGACCTTTCACAGAACACGTCTCAGGGAATGAATGCAACGCTGCAGCGAGCTGCTCAGGTATCTGGCTACCATGGAATCACTGCAGGTATGAAGGTCCCCGGCAGCACGCCGTCAACAAGCACTTGGTATTTCACTCAGAGCGAGGGGCAGGGCTGCACACAGGCTAAATAACGCTGACATTAAAGCATACATAATAGCTGCAAGTATCATAATCACAGCCTCAGAATATCATGAATATCAATGAGGGGCGTATACATGGATTGACTCCAGGTTTCTGCAGCGACACACAGATTGGAGGCTGTTTAACCCTGTGCCAGTCAGTCACAGCCACCACCGCGCCGGATCTCATATCTCAGTCCATAAAGCAGAAGCAACAGGAAGGCAAACTTTTGTTTCCATTTCACAGGAGATTAATAATCTAACATTTAATGTCCACAGACGAAACGGGCTCGGCTCAAGCATTGATGCCTGCTCCATCCGTTCGCCACCTCGGGACGAGATGAGTTTGCTTTTCTCGACGGTTAATGGGTCACGGAGCTGCCTTCTGCAGAGTGAAAGCTCTGCCCCCACCCCCCCCCACCCCCCCACCCCCTTCAAGTGCATGTGAGAATGGGGTACATGTCCTCCAGCTGCTGCAGCTTCCTGTCAAAAGCCGCCTTGTCATCAATCAACCTAGTTTAGGTTAACTGATGACTTAATGATAACACTCCTTCCATCCATCTGCTGGTGCCTGACCTTCGCCCTCACGAGCCTTCCAACAAATACAAGACAAGCGTTCCTTCCTGTCCATCTATCTTCCCTCCTAAGCCGACTGTGGCCTCCTGCTCGGTAAGCACTTTCCCCCAGTTGTATGTTGTTGTAGCGTCTGTTCTGACTAACGAGGAAACGTGAATGTGTCACTAACTCACATCATGCAGGAAACACATCCTGGAAGTCTTCATGTCCCATGTGCCCCTCCCCCGTCTTGTTTGCCGGGGTATTTCTTTAACAAAATAACTGAACTGAAACATGCATTGGCTTTTTGTCAATGAACACTGCTACAATGTTGCACTTTTTGTCACATTTCCTTTGAGAGAAGCATCAATGTCATGCCCTGGTGCTCATGTTGACATCCACAGCCTGGGCTGTTTGGACAGTCTGAGGGAAAGGTTGGGAGGGTCAGACAGTCCTGAGGAGCGTGTTCCAGTCTGTTAGCGACAGTTAGCGACGTGGCCCGCTAACTGCTGCTCGCTGGGGTAAAGTACCACCCTTCAAAACAAAGAAGAGAAGCAATTTTGTTCTGAGACTGAGATACAAAAAAAGAAAGACAGAAGAACGGCTTTGTGGAGTTTCTACAGCCTCCTGGAGTGTTGCTGGAAAGCCTGGCCGCTCTGGAAGCCTCTGACACTCGCTGAGAGCGAGAGATCAGTGGCAGCGTGTCACAACATCTTTACTCCGCTGGTAAACAAGTGTCACAAGCCCCCGCCGCACATTACTCACCGTCATCCTGCACCTGATGGCTGACCCCACGCCCGGCCGCTCACACAGCCAGCATATGCCCCCCCCCCCCCCAGCAGCACCTCTTAAAAACACTGTGTGTGGCCTGTCATTATGTAAATGCTGCTGGGTGTCAGCACCCCGCTGCTGCTCCCTGACAGGCCGGGCCGGCGCGTCACATCATTACACACCATTACTGCTCCTAATGAAGTCAACAGCTCCCAGGCAGAGGATGCCCTCCGCCGTCCCACTCATTAAATCATCTAACATGTGAATAACCCCGAGCTCAGCTATCGAGTCACTCAGCTGTCCACAGACCTAGAAGATTTTAAGAACACTTGTTTCTCAATAACTGGAGAGTCAAGTTGGAGTTCTTTAGCCGTTTCAGGCCCCACACCCACCCTGAGCTGACGACTTCATTTTTGGCATTTTTGTGCCAAAAATAACTCATAACTGGCCATAACTAGTTCTACTGCATATCAGAGCACATACAACACTGGTTGTAGTCATATCACATTGTTTTCCTGTATTTTGTTAGTAGTATTTTTTTTAAGTGCACTTCTGTTGTGCACTATCACACAGTAAATATTTCACTAATGTCCAAATAAACCAAGAAACCAATAACTATTAGAGGCAGATTTTATCTTATCTTAAATCTTAAAGCTTTTTTTCTCCCCACATCTCCCCTTTACAGCATCTATGCAAAAAAAAAAAAATCTCAGACTTGGCGACTGGACGAGTTCCAGTGACAGGGTTGATTCACAAAGCCGAACTAAAAGGACAAGGAGTGGGTTTGATTCCAATGAAAAGTTATTCTGCTCTGAGCTGGTAACAGTGGAGCGACACCCCCCATCGTCCCTGATGCTCGGCCCCTGGCCGTCACGGTAGGCCTGCTGAGCAGCCAGCATGCTAGCCTGCACACGTGCTGAGTGAGACACTGGACCTGGAAAAAACAAAAACACTGGAGGCTTCAACATGGGGGAGAGGTGGTGAGGTCTGTGCTAACTCCCGCTAAAGCAAAAAACAGGAAATCCAGCATGCTGCACGGCCATGGGATGGAAGCACAGCGTGGACGCCTTGGTGCTGGGAGTGGTGGCCGTCAGAGGAGACTCTTTGTTACTGGGGAGTTCCACCCACACACACACACACACACACACACACACACACACACACACACACACACACACACACACACACGAAGGTCAAAGAACAACTCTGCCAGCTGCTCCGATCTAACTCAACACATCTCTGTGCAGCCATCTGCCAGCTAGACAAGTGGAAACCTGAAGGATGTGGAGAGAGAGACGGAGAGAGACAGACAGAGAGAGAGACAGTGAAAGAGAAATAGAGAGAGAGAGACAGACAGACAGAGAGAGAGACAGAGAAAGAGACATACAAAGAGATGGACAGAGAGAGAAAGAGAGAGAGAGAGAAACAGGCAGGGAGAGAGAGAGACAAAGAGAGGGGCAGCCTGCGACACAGAGAGAGGGACAGACAGTGATGAGTGTAAGACAGACAGAGAGACAGACAGCAAGATGGAGAGACAGAGAGAGACAGAGAAAGAAAGACAGAGATGAGAGAAATACAGAGTGAAAGAGAGAGAGAAATACAGACAGACAGAGCAACAGACAGAGAGAGAGATAGAGAGAGTATGGAGATGAAGACGAGTGTCAGGTCTGGGTTTCTGCTGGTGACGACCTTCCCCTGCCAGGCAGCTCAACACCTGCCACGCTGCTCTTCACCTCCTCCTTCTCCTCCTCCTCCTCCTCCTCCTCCTCTTCCTCACTGTGTTCTGGGTTTACAGCGAGCTACAAAAACAAGCGGGCGGCTGGGGAGAAGCTCGCTCATTAATTAGACCCGGTGGTAACTACAACATGGGCTGGTGGGACCCTCTCACCACAGACTTCCACAAATCACAGGAAAGCACCAAGACAGACGGAGAGCGAAGAGCTACTCCACTGTTACCACTACAAGGTTATCAGCGACCTCCACACAGATACCTTTACCTCCACCTACAAAGTCTTCTGATATTAAAACATTATTACGACCATAAAAATGAATGATTGTGCTTCTTCTCTCACAAGTTCGCTTTTCAGAAAATTGAAGTTTCTCACTCTAGGCCCTTTAGCTCTAGTTAATACCGGCCATTAAGCCGTCAGTCAGAGGCCAGCAGTCGGCCTTTCACAGAAGTAAGTGGTAGGTTCATGGACCAGCCTGTCTGCAGTCTGATGCTATGTTTGGGTCAGAATTTTACTCTCCACATGAGTGTTTCACAACTCTGTGAGTCACAGATTGCACTCATTAATGTCTTATTTCTAAACCGCCACACATAAAAAAATGAACCACTGATGAAATAATTATCAGATATAAACAAGAATGAAACATCACAAGAGATGCGATCCTATGGGATAAACTGCTGGGACAAGAGGGAAGAGAGGGTGATTATCTCCACTTTGCTCTTACACCTGCTTGTTTTCAACTCCCCATCAGAGGGTCAAGACTCGCTCTGCACAATGGAGGAGGAAGAAGAGGACGACGAAGAAGAAGAGGAAGAAGAAGAAGAAGAAAAGGAAGAAGAAGAAGAGGTGGATTCCCTGAATAATGAATGATGACGGTGCTTCACAGCCAGGCTTTGATCGTCTAAGCCTCCAAGAAACCTGTGAACTTCTCCCCACACTGCACCTGCAGCCCGGCTAGTCCGGTTAGACAGACAGGTAGACAGACAGACAGACAGACAGTATGTAAGACAGTCAGTCAGTCAGACAGACAGACAGTCAGACAGACAGTAAGTCAGACAGACAGACAGTCAGTCTGTTAGACAGACAGTCAGTCAGACAGACAGACAGTGAGACAGTCAGTCAGTCAGTTAGACAGTTACAGTAGAAGCTACTCCAGATATTTATAGGGAAGCACAAGATGAGGAGGCTCCTGCTGTTGTGGGGTTGGGGGGGTTCTGTAGGGTCGGGTGTGTGTGTGTGTGTTTTGGGGGGGGGGGGTTGTAGGGTCGGGTGGGGTGGGGGGTGGGGGGGGTGTACAGAAAGCGCCGGCACAGTTGGAAGTTTGAAGTCGACATATCTAAAACCTCCTCTGCGACTTGATGTGGTTGACGCTGAGACATGGCTGTTAGACCTGGGTTAGAGCTGGGAGAGTGTATGTACCTGCACTATGTAAACAATGCAAGGGGGGGGTGGAGAGAGAGAGAGAGAGAGAGAGAGAGAGAGAGAGAGAGAGAGAGAGAGAGAGAGAGAGAGAGAGAGAGAGAGAGAGAGAGAGAGAGAGAGAGAGAGAGAGAGAGAGAGAGAGAGAGAGAGAGAGAGAGAGAGGGGATCCAAATAAGTTAAAATGCGGAGCGGAGCTGCAGAACGAGGACACAAATCCAGTTGAGCTGATGATGGAGGATTCAGCTGAGCTAAGACCTGATGTTCGCGCCCGATAGACAAACAGACTCAGACTGAACTTCATCGATTGCTTTGGGATGACTCCCAGCAGCATAAAGAAAAAAGATGGCATAAAGAGAACAAACTATAAGCAGTAACAGATCTTATCTGGATAAAAAGAAATAAAATAAACAGTATAAACTCTTAATAAACAGTAAAATCTAGATAAATGGTAAACACTAAAGTAAACTCTTAACAGGATAGGATTTATATGTAACATCCTGGAGGCTGCATTGTCTTAGAAATTCATCAAAAGCCTTGACGGATCTCAGAGAGGGAACTAATAGGAAAATATGTTTCCTCCCAATGGTTAGCATCAATAGTTTGGCCTGTTTCACACCAGATTATGAATGCAGAATGTGTCCGAGACGCATTAACTCTACCAGCCGCAGGTTGGTGAGTCCAGAATGGATGTTTTTAACAATGCTCATCCTTGTCACACTCACACACACACACACACAGCCCTTCATCACTGAGTCTCCAGTAGCTTAACGTGCATGTGTTTGAAAACAGAAACCAGAAAGCAGAGCACCCTGAAAAACCCTAACCCTAACCCACGCAGACATAAGCAGAGCATGCACAGGAGCGTTTCTACTTTCCTTGTCGACTGTTGTGTACGACCCATGGTAGGAAGGTAACCTTTCATCTGGATCTTGAACGATAATGTCATTATACATCCTGTCTGGGAAACATCACCACCCATATCGTGCAATTACTTCAGCATTTAATCATGATGTGGGCGAGTCAGATCAACAATGAATCCTGATGTATGTGTGTGTGTGTGTGTGTGTGTGTGTGTGTGTGTGTGTGTGTGTGTGTGTGTGTGTGTGTGTGTGTGTGTGTGTGTGTGGCCTCGGCCCCTCTCTCCCTCGTAAAGCCACAGCTCATCTGCGCTGCACTGGAGCGTTAAATTGATGCTGCGACAGCTACAACAAAAGGTTGTTGGCGGCTTTAATTGTCAGCGGCCGACTACGGTGGCCTGTAAGGCAGCCTGGCAGAACGCCGCCGCCCATAAACCACGGTGAGAGGGAAAATCCTCGACACGCACTCTGACGGCTGGAAATCAATCCCCCGGACAAAGCTCAGCTTTAGAGACCCGGCATACAAAACATCCCATCTATTCCCACCCAGAAATGGAGCTCAAACTCTCTCTCATTCCTTCATTCTTTCAATTGTTCCTTCATTCGTTCATCCGTGAAAGCCAGCATATTTAGGCAGGACAGGACTCTGTTGATTTGTGCTTCTGCTGGGGTAATCTTATCTTTCAGGGCGCGCTGGCACTCTGCTAACTTTGTGTAAGGGGCTAATTTAGCTCAATGACACTCAGTCATCAGAGTTTTTGTCACACTAGTCCGTGTGTGTGTGTGTGTGTGTGTGTGTGTGTGTGTGTGTATGTGTGTGTGTGTGTGTCTCTAAAGAGCCAAGGACACTGTCTGAGCTAAGTGGAGAAGACTGATGTCCTCGCAGTCATAATTGTGCCATTACCACCCTGTGGAACATGATCATTAGTCCCTGCGGTCTGCGCTGTAATTACTGAATAGGGGATGACCGAAGGAAAGGCTGAGAGGAGGAAGAGGAAGAAGAAGAGGGAGAGCGTCTGTCTTTTTATCTGTCGCTCTGTGTCTGACATGGTCGATGATATATATATATGTCTTCACCTTCTAGATAAAGCACAGAGGCGCTGACCTCCGATCGATCCCTCTCTGTGTGCTCCCAGCTGAAGGAGAAGACAAACCACAATCAAACAGCCTTTTACTGTGTTTACGCAACACGAGCCACATGTTTGATTTGTGGATGGACGTGTTGCAAAAACCGACCGAATGCATGTTTAATGAGACACTCAGGCGTCTGTCACCTCTCACTGTCAGTGTCCTCCATCACATACATACACAATGATTTAAACCATGGTTTAAACTCTGCAAATCTTCCAATTGTGTTTTCTGTAACAGCTATGAAAGAAATCCCTTTTTTTTCCTGAAACCACACTGCAGCTGGAGTTTACCAGCGATTAGTGCTGTGTTTGCTCTATTAACAAGATCTGACAAGCGTTGGAGATATCCGAGGGCCACACTGTTCAGGACGACACTGGGGAGCAGCTACTAAGCCGTGTACAGTATTTGATTTTCCCTTTTGTTCTTTGGGAATGTGCTTGGGTCAACACGCTCAAACAGTAAATCCAATCCGCAGATTTCCATTTTTGCCACTTCTGTGTGTCTTGCACATCTGATTTCTCTTTGCTCTTCTTGTTCTCTATGAACAAATTAAACCCAATGGGCGGTGACTGAATGGGGCTGTACTGGCTCAAAATCAAACGACTAAAGAGGCGATTTAGATCACTATCGCTGAGGAATGGGTAACAAATCCTCACTTTTATTCATACTGAGTCACTATAAGTCCAACAGTACCACGTTTCAGTACCTGAACGCGACATGGAGGAGCGTCTGATGCCTCGGACAGGTTACCTGAAGGTGTGACAGCTTCGGCCTAGACAGAGACATAGAGTACTGGGGAGGACAGAGAGCGAGGGTGGCTAAACCCCCCAGGGGTGGGTGGACACCCCCTGGTGAATGAATGAGTGAGTGAGTCTTGTTTTCTAATTCATTTGTTATTGCTTTGTACTTCAACAAAAATTTGTTGGGCTATTTATTTACAAGTTACTTGAAGTTTCTATTTTTTAAGTTGTTAGTTGGACTTTTCAAAAAAGACAACAAGATCTTTGTGATATTTAAGAATAAACATTCAAAATTCAGTATTTCACTTTTGTTCTTTTTTAAAGGTGAAATAACTTAACCTACCACACATGCACACCAAAGGTACTGAGACCATTGTTCTGACTCTTAGGTACAGAGTGTAAATGTGATAGGCGCCTATCCCTATGATCAATCAGCAGTCAACTGTGAAGCTACACAATTAGACATCATCAGCAGTTGGTTGTCAGCCCTCCCTCCATCACCCTTTTGTCTATTGTGTGTATTTAATTCCATAGTAGTCGGTAGAAGTGCAAACCTTTGCTGGACATCACAACAGACGTAACGAGTTAGTCTGCAGTCTATTAAAGAACAGAAGAAACAAGCTTTCCACCTATACTGAGAGCTGTTTGTCTCTACTCTACTCCTACTACTCCCTAAAGAACAATTATTGTAGCAACACAATCTCTGCCTTGATTAACAAATACCTTTGATAACAGAGGAGTGAGTGAAAATCACTTTGGAAACTCGATAACATGTCACAGCCGGGTTAATATGAGAACGGGGAGCAGCAAATTGTCTTTCTTGAGGCAAAACACTGATCCGTGATAATGAAATAAAGCAGGCCTTTAGGTAATCTGCATCCTCTCCCATTAGGCCACTTGGAGCAAATATGTTTTTCAGGTTTCCATGGGAGCTTCCGGGCACGATTCCAAGGGAAATGTGAATGCTTTTAGCCCATAGACGAGGCGGAGCAGTAAGCCAGCAAGGCCTCTGGCTCCAAGATTACGACACCCCAATCCCCCACAGCGCCAAAACGGTCAGGAAATTGAATGGGAACGAGCGGGGACAAATAAGCGTAAGAGGCACGGGGAGGCGAGGGAGGGAGCGGTGCGAGGCCAGGGTGGGAGGCGGCCACACATGGAAGTCGGGAGGAGCGCAGATGGCGGAGATGGATGAGGCCCAGGAGAGAGGTGGAGAAGTGGGATGGGGATTGAGAGAGAGAGAGAGAGAGAGGGGGAGCGTAACAGACTCACTGTTGCTCAGTGAAATGACTGTAATTCATTACAGGTCTTTCACTGACCTTTTACCAGAGTGCTCATCCACTGTGACCGGGCCAGGCCTGGACCGGCTCTGTGCAGTCGGCCGAGTCGGCCATTTGGACGGAGCTCGGCCAGGAGCGCGACTTGGCCTCTCCGGCACCGTCCTCTTTTTCATTATCTCTCCGGCGAACCCGGGGTTTTTGTTGCGACGCGGCCCTCCCTCTCCTCTCTGGCGCCTGCCCGTTTGTTGGCTTTCTCGTAACCTTTATTGAAGGGATCAGTTGCTTCGTTGGGCCGTTGCTGCACCAGTGAATCCCAAAAGGTGCTCTGTAAACTGTGATTGATGCTTTAAACAAACACAGCACTTATTTTCCCTCCAAATGAACCTGGCAAACCTGGGGCTTTGTTTTAAAGCCGTCTAATTGACTGTCCGGCTGTTTGTCTTGGCCACTTAAACGTAGATGTAACAAAGTGAAAGCTGGAGCTTAACAAGCAGATTGAAAACCAAATGTAGCCCAGATAGTTCTGCAGGACACTGAGCACCCCTGTCTCTAGTGCTGTGTTTCCACTACGTGGTACCAGCTCGACTCAACTCCTCTTTTTGACCTTTTTACATTTCTATTCCTTGGAATTAGGTACCCAGTACTGTTTTCTTGGTTCCTACTCAGCCACTGGGCCAAGTCAGGGAAAGCCGGGCCAGGACGGGCTGTACTCATACACTGATGATGCAGTGAAAACCACGAGGTGGAAACGTGTAACGTTGTCACGGTGTCTGTCATGTCGTCATCCTCACCCATCAGCGTCACCATGATGACCGGGCACTCTAAAGACAGTCCTGTCCTGTAATGGAAACACGTTCCAGAAACACTGGGTTGAGTCGAGTTGAGCTGGTACCACGTAGTGTAAAGGGGAAAACTGAGAAAACCCACGCAGTGTGATTAAACCAATAAGATCATTGTATTGTCCATGGGTAGTCTTATCTGTATAACTGGATGGACAGGTGGATGGATGGATGGATGGATGGATGGATGGATGGATGGATGGATGGATGGATGGATGGATGGATGGATGGATGGATGGGTCAAGAAGACTAAGGTCAGCATCCACTCAGTTGGGTCTCTGCAGCTTTGCTCTGGGGTACTTTGGCAGAGGTGACGATGGGTTTGGATTCAGATGTATTCGTCTCGCTGGAGGCTCACACCTCTGACCTTGGCTTGCTTCGCTGCTTCGTACTTGGCACACAACTTCCTCTTGGCCTGTTGGTCAGCTGGGAAGATCTCTACACACAGACTTATTATTATTTATTTTTTGACATTCAGCTCATCCTGGCTAGGAGGGTTGTTATTACTCTCCAGTATAACTACAGAAGTCAAAACTAGACTAGTTACTGTTACGTTTAGGTTCATCTATTAAAAAGGTCTTAAACATTGTTTTTTATTATTTTTATTGTAAATTATTTACTTTAAAGGCTTGTTCATGACAGTCTTTGTCTGATGACTGGTCAGAATAAAGGTCGTGCAATAAATAACACTCAACGTGTCAATATGTCAATGTCAATATGACAGAGCGGCGAGTTCCTAACACACTTTTCCAGAATTTATACCGAGATGACAGAAATAATGATCGTCTTATCGATTCAACACAGAAACCTACATAGAGAGATCCAAGGTCTCTTGACTCAACGCCTGGATAACATCTGGGTCACATATATAGATCATATCAAACAGGTGCAGTTTGCTTTCATAAGCTCAGGGCTGCGATCTTAGTTCATGAACCACAAACGTGATGTGGGGAGCCAGAACGCTGCAGCTAAATTATTTTAAAAGATTTCTGAGTGAAAAACATCAAAATATAAAACACAGGTGTGTTTATCCCCCGTTTCATTCCTCCGCTAGACGTGTGGAATGTCTGGGAAGACAAACAGAACTGGCAAGCTTTTGTTGAAGCACTTTTTCAGGGCTTTTCAAGACTTTTACTGAAAGAACAGCTGGAGAGAGACAGGAAATAGGGAGGGGGGGGTGGAGAGAAAGAGAGAGAGAGAGGAGTGGGGGGGGGGCATGCAGTGGGACGTGGGGCTCTAGCGAGTGAAGCGAGGGCCCAGCAGCAGCAGTCTGTGACAGAGGGCCTGTTGTCGTCTCCACCTCCCTCCCTCCCTCCCTCCCTCCCTCCCCCCCCTCCCTCCCTGACCCCCCCCCCCCCAGCTGTCTGTCCCTGAGGAGGGGCAGGCGCCCGCTTCCTCCCCTGTCATTACATCCTTGTTTTAACACGGCGGCGGCGGAGTTCCCACCGAGCGCCTGATTGATTTGCAGAAGTACAAACACAGCCAATCACTCTTTAACGCCACCGAGCGAGTCAATGCAGCCGGCCGGCGCCACACAAGACGGACGCCTGCCCGCTGCCACCATCTCAGGCTGGCTGAGGTCAGAGGAGGATTAGCTGAGCCGCTCCCATCGATGGGACGCCGGCCTTAGCATCATGCCCCTCACTAGCTTTGAGGACATTAATAATTCCATATGGGTTCATGACATATGACGAGTTAAACCCTCCTCCCTGGCATATTATAGGTGTGAATTTCGGAGCTCCTGCGGCTCCCTGGTGTTGTTATGTGAGGCCAGACTCAGCAGGGAAAAGTAAGCAGAAGCTGTTAGTTTTAGCGGATTAGCTGCAGTGCGAGGGCAGGTGCTGCACTCCGGGTGGAGACACATCATGTTTTCCTCGGCTTATCTGAAAACCCAGGACAGCTACAAATGCCGCACACAAGCGCACTCGTGCTCGCTCACATACACACATACACACACATGCACGCACACAGTCCCAGCACCGAGGCTCTGCAGGCAGGCGCTGCCCTTGATTAGCTCAATTCCAGCCTGGGCGGACGCGGCTCCTGCAGGTGTGCGCTCCCGGGGACGTCTGTGTCTCCATCTGTCTTGAGCTGCATCCGCCCACCGTCAGAGCACACCTGTGGTCCGCCTGTCTGCGTGACCGCCTGTCAGCCCCGGTCAGCATCACCCAGGAGCAACACGTCAGGCTCATCTCAGCTCATCTGCAAACACACGATAATGCCGCCTCCGTCCGCTCCGGCAGCGCAGACAGACAAGACCCGGGGGAAAAAAAATAAAAAATCCCCCACAAATGACTTCCTAAATCCTCCCGGGGTGTGCGGGATACGGATACAACGCTATCAGCGGTGAGCATCTCTGCACACAGGGATCAGGGCACGAGGACGCGGTGAATGGGAGGCATTTACCGGACCAGCAGGCAAAGCCCCCATGATAGGGCTCAGGATAAGGGAGAGGAAGAGCAAAAACAATGTCATTTAAGGAGCCAACTCAGCCCAGATTACTGAGACACACCGCTCGCTTCACCTCCACTGATATCCAGGCGTGTCGTGTTCACTTTCATGTTTCCATGTTTGTGGATTTACGTCAGAGGTTCCCGCCACCCGCCTCACACAGCAGAGGGGGCTGGAATTCAGATTCTGCCCCTTGTTGTTCAGCGTGTTTAAAGATAACTGGATTTGATCTCCTTTACAGCTTCAACTGACCTGAATACTATGGTGAGGAATGGGTGAATCCCTCATATTAGAGGAAGACATCATCATGTTCCTCAAGAGCAGAGCTAGAAAAATGTACACTGAACAACAAATTCATCACAAGGATCACAACAGGACCTTCTATGGCCAGGTGAAGCTCCATAGAGACAGTGAGGTAACACAACAAATGCCCTTTTATTTTATTTTTTACATTTTTCTACCCTGTCTTTCTCTTTCTGTGAAACACAGTAGAGACATTTCATTCTCAGCTGATTGAAGTTGATTTCCATACTTTGCTGTTCATCCCTTGTGGCCACTAAGTGCAAAAGGGATGAGGAATTGATTACAGCCACTCTAAACCCAACACCCACTCCATCGATTGCACTACATGCCCAACACTTCATTACTCAAGTGATTTCATTGAGCCTATTTTCAATTAACGCAACTCAGTGTAATTGGGACACTGACTATATATGAGATGTTATCATAATGGTGTCACAGTCACTGGTATTATAAGGAAGTCCTAACTTTTCTTTTCAATATGCCAGAGCTTTTCCAAATGCAACGTTTGCCACTATTCAATCATTTAACAAAATATTTGCTTTTTTTCCCCCACAGCTTTGATATGAAATTTTAATTAGTTTCTTTTGCCTGCCTCCCTTTGAAGTTCATCATAACGCATGAAATGGGCTATATGAAAAGTTGATTGCCTCTCGTGCTGCTTCGAATCTGTCCAAGTATGACAACACGTTAGCGGAGATGACTGAAGTTTGTTCAAACAGCTCTGCTCTGCAGCCACTGCGGCACCATTAGCGCCGCTGTCACGGCGCATTATCAGCCAGTGGTAAAAGCTGCAGAAACAGAAGAGAGGGGGGGGGGGGGAGGAGGAGGAGGAGGAGGAGGAGGAGGAGGAGGAGGAGGAGGAGGGCAGAACTCTGCTGCAGTGTCAGTGGAGATTGACTGGAGATCAGGGACGTCATAAAGTGCATCCCCGGAGCTCCTGAGCTGAGGGGACACATCAGAGAGACCCCCCCCCCACCACCACTACCACCACCCCCCCCTACCCCCCCCCACCCCCCCCCCCACCCCCCCCGGACCCAAGGAGTTCAGCAGCTCCGCAGATAAATGAAAGCGAGCTGAACAAACAGAAAGGAGAAAAAAAGCCCCGCTAGATTTCATGTGTCAGCCTCACACTGAGCTCTAATCTTATTACCCAAACTGTGAAAACTGTGATCTGTGAGCTCCATTAAAACTGGAGAACTGCACGGTTCAGCCCGAGCCGGCGATTGACCGCAACGTGAAACCGGAGGATCGTGACACGCGTTTGATCAAGTGCATGATAATTAGGCCCAATTACACTCAATGACTGTAATCCAAACAAATCTACGCAGCTGGAGAAGCAGTGAAGCCACTGGGCTTTACAAATCCACCTTTGTAAGCCGGTGTTTGACTTGCACATGAGAGGAGGAGGAGGAGGAGGAGGGGGAGGAGGAGGAGGAGGAAAGGGCAGGGCTGGAGTTAATGCTGCCAGTAACGTGGGTTGGAGTGACCCATGAGGGCTCTCAGCAGCAGGAGAATTCTCCACAGCGACCTCCCAGCACCATATCTGCAGAGTTAAGCTCTGCACATGTGGAAACGCTGCACTCGACACTGAGCGTCGAGCCCGACCACTCCGCCTCGCCCCTAACGTCCTCGCCCATCAACACTTCAAGGTCACGCTGTGGCAATTTGAAACATGGCGGAGAATGAAAGTGGCACAGCGGAGGCACTTGAGAGGCTCTAAAAAAACAAAAAGAAGCTTCCTGCAGAGTGGGATCGTTTGGATATATTACAGGGAAGAAAAACAACGGCCCACATAAAGCTGAGGACGTGTTGGATGGAAACAAATGAACAATCTGACTGCACTTTGGCTCAGCATTAGACCCCTGCTGGGATTTCACCCTGTGTGGAAAAAATAAGATACACAGAGTGGCTCTGCTCTAACAACCGGCCATTTGGGAGAACGGTCCCTGCAGCACTCCATTACAGCGCAGCACAGGCCTGGTGTTGATCCTGCACTGCTGCAAGGCTCCCCAGCATCAGCTCCTTCTTCATCCGGAGCTTCGCTAGCTCAGTGCATGTCACCCATAAAACGGCATCTTCTCGGGAACGATTAACAAGCTGTCGGCGAAACAGCCACAATGTTAACGTGTGCGTCCTCTGGAGCCGGGGACGCGCAGCAGATCTGCAGGGACTGACAGTGTAAACAACGGCTAATGAGGCAAATAAAGGCGTGATGACGCCATGATCACTGACGTGATGAGACTGCGGCCTCGCGCAGAGCATCGACTCCTACAGTCCTCATGTGTCAGGTGGAGCAATGTCGGTCTGCATTAGTTCTGCATCTGTTGACGTTACATAGCATGGCACGCTTACATATGTAGTGATATAGTGCCTTGATATTGATATATACAGTGACATACACATATGTAGTGAACATACATCTACCTGCCCCCCTCCTCAGTACTCAGGAGACATGGTGTACCACATTTCAGAACATCTTGACTGGGTTATAAAATCATATGGTGAGCCTCTGCACAGTTGAGGTCTGGCCCTAACCCTCCAACGAGATTTCACATCTCCTCAGTCTCCCTGAATGTGAGGTATCTCAGAGAAATTTGTGCAGAACCTGAAGTCAGGTTGTAGCGTCCAGTCAGGGAACGTGGACCACATTCACCTCTTCTTTATTTCAATTGGATAAGGCAGCCCAGCGGTTGCATCACCATGTCATACATGGAGGGAAAGGTACGGCTCCCGATGTGATCCTCGTGATGTGTGCATGCTGGAGGTCTTCGCTCTTTGTTCAGCTCGAGCGCTGTATTTAAACTACTTGGAAAACCCCCTTTTGCTTTGTCCTCTCAGGGGAGATTAAAATGGTGATTTGTCACCCTGTAGTATATTACCCAGTACGCACTGTGTTGTCTTATTCCCGTCTCGATTACCCTCCGCTTCTCTAAATACAGTGTGAAGTTTGAAGTAGAGAGCAGCTGGGGACGCATGGCCTTTAATGCACACCTAGTCACAGGCACAACAAGATCACAATGGATTTCTTTCACCAATAACTGCTGATTGTTTTTTCTCTTCTTCAACTCCATGTCTTGTCTCCCTGATCATGTACACATTGTGGTGTTTTTTTCCCTTGCAAAAATCAATACAAAACAACACCTATCTGTTGTGAATATAGAGCATGAGAGTCTCTTCAGGACTAGGAGGGGAGGTCCCCTCTGATTGTGCTGGAGTCTGTTACAGCTGTACAGCCTGCCAGCGGCTCCTCCTGTGCTCCCCCAGCTTGTTTCTGAGGCCGGCGCTACGCCTTGTTGGAGCCTTTGACTCGCTGAGTCTTGACCGATCAATAGCAACCGCCTTCTCCTCCCAGACTCGTACGATTGCAACAGATTTCACAAGTTATAGAGAGAATAAACAGCGGTCTCACTCAGTACATCGTCCATGCAAAGTGACACCTCAGACTGGATGTGCGAGGTGGAAAACAGATAAGAGCAACAGAGTATATCATATCAAAGTAGCATTGCGTCATCATGATAAGATATGAAGGACCATCCTGGAAGCTGTAGTCGTTATAAGCAGGGATGTAGCAACAGTAGGGGATACGATATGACCCAAGAGTAAGTTTGTTAACTTTTCTGGTAAATTTGGATATTTCCTCAATGAAGAAAGCTTATAATGATGTTTTTTATATAAATGAACCCTGCGTTTGGTTTGGATGTCTAGCACCAGTTCTATTATTGACATTAATCGCAGTCTTATGTTCTATAAGGTAACTGTAGTATCATATATTATATACAAGTTGTTTGTAGCCTTATTCCTGCTTTCCCATTTAAGTATTACATCGTAGGCTGCATTTAGATTTGGACTTTAACACACAGTCTTTATTTCAGATTCATTAAAGCAGAAGAACTCCTTTCTTGAGTTGAGCAATTCTTCCCCATCAAGACTTTTTCCATCTCCCTTTAAATCCAGAACGATGCGAGCCCATACTGCAGTAATACATCTTTAATGGAGTAAATAAGCGCACACGCCTTGGTGGACAAGGCTGAACCATCGTTAGTGTGCTCCTCTGCAGGGGGTCCTCCATGTGTGCATGTTCTGCATATGACTGCAGATGACTTGAAATCTTTTTCATCTTTAAGTATTTGCACATTCACACATTTCCTATATATGCACGGAACGGCCTCGACCTGTTCAGAACAGTGAGCCACGTACATTTCCTGGCAGAACAATACAGTCGACAGATGTGTGTCAGTCATCGAAGCTGTCTCACTTTGACTTGCTTTTGTTTGGATTTGCCAGAATGTAAACAACCTGGGACAGGACGCCTGGGTTCGGTCGTAGCCTGCAGCAAACTGCTTAACCTCAAAAAGGAAAACCCTCCTCGTGTCATCTGAGGAACGCTGAGCCGCGTGGCGCCACAAGTCACACGCGCTTCATCACTGATCGAGGCGTATGAGAGCGTAAAGAAAAGTAAAGTTCAGCTTTCTGACTAAATCAAGAGTGTGCCAATGGAGCGCAATCAGAGCCGTGAAATACCTGTGAAAACACTTCAGGTGTCAGATTTTTCAAGTGGGCTTCAAAGGGAAGAAAAGGATCAAACCGGCACTGATATCAAGTTTTTGACCACACAGAAAGTCGATAGCCTCGGCCGAGTAGCTGTAATTAGGTATTTGCTTAAAGAAAGGGACGGGATAATTATGGTGAAGTAAAGCAAATTCAGCAGAGACAGATCAAATGAGGCTCTGTTTCAATCCTGCGCTCCCTCCTCAAACATCTCCCCGATTACGAGTAAACAATCTCACCCTCCGTCATTCAGCCGCACATTAGAACCTTAGCCAGGATATAATGGCCACACATAACGGCAGAGCAGAGACATCGATCCCCTCGTTATGAAGGAAAACGAGGAGGGAAATTAATTTGCTCTGTAAAAAACATCTATTAGGATCATCAGCGACTCCCCATCACTCTGCTGGGCCACTGTTCACAGCACGATGGAAACGACAGACGGACGTTATCCTCCGAAACCAGGGACGCCCAGCCTGGAGCGGGGGATGGGTCCCAGGTTAAATGATCGTACCCGATCTCCACCAGGGACGATCCTGCTTTGTTCGTTTCCTCGAATGGGGGATATTTTCAGGGACAGGTTAGGGTTAGGTTTAAGGTTAGGGTTAGGTTTAATGTTAGGTTTAAGGCTAGGGTTAGGTTTAAGGTTAGGGTTAGGTTTAAGGTTAGGTTTAAGGTTAGGTTTAAGGTTAGGGTTAGGGTTAGGGTTAGGTTTAAGGTTAGGGTTAGGTATAAGGTTAGGGTTAGGTTTAAGGTTAGGGTTAGGGTTAGGTTTAAGGTTAGGGTGTCTGGTCGCCCAACCAGAGATGTAATCGGTCAGAGGTGAGCATGACTGTCAAACATCGCTGTACCGTACGGCGGGGTCCCGGCTAATCGTTGCACATTAGAGACTCTGAGCTTCCATCCCTCAGGGAGCAGGACGTAGTACAGTCGTACAGTCGTACAGCGCGGCCTCGGCTTTACGATTCCATCCTGCAGTTGATCTAACAATCATCGGCTTCCCTTCCCAGCCCTCGCTCATACAGTACGAGGACTGGGCGTGGATTGGAGTGGAGTTGAGCTCTGGGTAAACCTCTTTACCATGCAGATCAAACAGAGGGGGAGATAGACTTGGGGGTGGGGGGGGCCTCTCAGCATGTTTAGCAAATTCTAAGTCTGGCTGTGGCGGCGGCCCAAAGACAAACCGCGCCGAAGCATCCGGTAAATCCTTCAATCCGCCGACCGCCGACTCCCAAGCCTCTTAATCAAATAAAGCCATTAGCTCCATCACAAGCACCCTGGGCGTCCAACAGCCACAGACGGGGGGGGGGGGGGGGGGGGGGGTTACTCTGCCAAGTCCAACAATCAGTGCGCTGGAAGGCCCCCCTCACGCTCCCAGTGATTACTCAGATTATCTGCGTGGAAGTCAGATTACATGTTTCTGGAAAAAAAGAGGGGGGGGGGGGCACAGCAGGCTGCTGTGCACAGCAGGTCGACTGTTTTGATTACATCGCGTTGAGGAAAGTTTCAGATGAACTAAAAGTTTGATTTTGAGGGGGAAAATGAAGGAGAAAGTTCACGTGTAGAGGATCTAGCAGGTATTGCTCTTGCCAAACAGCAACATCTTTAATTATAGAATTCATAGGTTTTTCTGCTTATTTGTTGTCCATTGTCTGCTTTCATAGGTTGATTCCAAGCAGCATCGCTCCTCCTACAGCGGCCCCCGAGCTCTCCGTTACATCACATCACTCCTGCGGTCGATGCAACTTTAAAAACAAGTGCACTCAGCCTCCGAGGGAGCTGGAGCCGGTTTGATCCTGGCCCTGCACCGCATTATAGCTCCCAGCTGCTGGATCCATATTAGATGAGCTGAAAACTTTGACAAAAGGAAAACCTCTTAAAAGTTCCCATTGTTTCCTCTGGAAATGGCCAGCAGCATATGAATTGTCATAACTGAACATGCAGAGGTCCGATTCTAACCAAAGCTTTTAGTGTCCTTTAATCACACTGTCCAAGCCGAAACTTTCCACTGACCTGCACAACCTCCAGCGCTGCTCAGCGAGTCCTGCTCTCTTCTGTTTCCACTCTGAACCGACCACGGTTTCCTATCACAGCGGCTCTCGCTCACCTTCAGACAAGTGTCAGCATCGGCACCCTCGATTTGACCGGATGCATGAAAATCTACAGGAATATCTGAGGCCGGCAAGCGGCTGCTGGTCTGCTTCCTTCATCTACGCTTAAATCACAGTATTCAAGTTGATCTTCTTCCCCTGCAGCCGCTATCTCTGCCCGGCTCTGAGCTGTAGCTGAAAATCATTTCAGATCTTTCTCAGTTCATCCAGCAGCAGGATGCAGTGCACAAACACACAGCCTCGCACACCCTCAGCGGCTGAACATCGGCTCAGCTCCAGACTCAGCCTTCATCGACATTCTCCTTACAAACCGCCTCACACACACACACACACACACACACCTACTGCTCCCAGCACCCAGAGCCGAGTCACATTATGAGTGGGCCACACGGGGCCCCCCCACCCCCCGATGGCGGTCCTACCTTCACAGTAAGTGGAGTCCCCATGGATGGAGGCGTAGCCGCTCTTACATTCGCACTCCGCTTTAGTATTCCGGTTTTTACACTCCGAGTTTTCCCCACAAATGAGTCCCTCTGCGCAGAAGTCATAACCTGAAAGAGAGAGGGGACAGAGGAAGCCTCGGTTTTACTTTGGTCTTAAAAAATAAAAAAAAATCAGCTCTCTCCAGGCAGTGGAAAGTTGTTTGCAGGCGCGGCACAGACACAAACACACTCTTGGAACTGTACACACAGAGATTAAAGCAGACAAATGCACAAATGAGAAAACCCTGTTGCTGTCGCCCACTATATTGCAGGTGCCAAGAAGCCTGATGCATAAAGTTTACGACTGTAGTAAATTTGGCACAATGATAAAAGACCCGGCTGTTAGCGTACGCACACAAACTACCAAGAAAAGGGCCGTGAACACACAAAACATGCATAAAGATCTGGTTGGGTGTCATCCATCACGGCAGCAGCTCCGCCGGCTGCTCCGTGGCTCAGGGCACTGTGTTCGTCTGCTGGTTTTAGAGGATGCTCCAAGAAAGAACGCACGGCCGTGACTTCAAGGTGCTCGGGGAGTAAAAACAACCAATGTGAAAATATGACAGCAGAGCTAAGTGACTTACAGGAGACTCTGCTTGGCCCAGACGCAGCATCCTCAGGTGTCACAGAGCAAGTGGCAGGACAAGAAAGACACTATGATAACTCCCAAATAAACCTCCAGAAATAACGTTCATTATTAAACTGACCTTTCATAAAACACCGCCCTCAAACGGGCATCGTCCAATCACGCGTCCTAGCAACCGTTGCTAGGTAAACTAGGCGCAGCGAGCTGCAGACCTCAGAATGTTACCCTCTAAGTTTAGCTTGCAATAGCGTTAGCTAATGTTGGTTAACGTAATGAGATCTCATCACTTCTGGGTCTCCTGCATCATTTAACCAAACTAGAGCCAAAGCAGGGTGAGACAGACAGACAGACAGACAGACAGACAGACAGACAGACAGACAGACAGACAGACAGACAGACAGACAGACAGACAGACAGACAGACAGACAGACGGCTCTGACAGATAGGCAGGCAGTCACAGAGCGAGATGACTGTCTCCCCTCTCGGTAAGTGCGTGTTGATGCGGCCCCATCATGTCCAGTAATGGAAGACCGACTGGCCCACACATAAAACAGCCCTGAGAGGCAGGGAGCCCGGGGGAGCCATTACTGGGAGGGTGGAGAGAGAAAGAGCTGCGTCTGCACCACCCCCCATCGCCCCCTTCGCCGTCTGCATTGGCACCCATGGAACAGATGTAGAAGCACCCATTACAACCAGTATAACCAACACATGTGAGCGTCTGAGAGGACAGAGCTGTTGCGACTAGTCGCCCCCGAAGGAGGGAAGTAAAGAAGTAAAAACCACATCGAGGACAGGTGTGTTCCTGATTGGCTGCCCCTAGATGTGCTGCGGCAGCTGTTTAATCATCAGTTCAACTCGGAGAGAGCGACTGAGTCTCCTGCACTCAGAGGAACATGTGGAGAGCGTTCAGAGCCAATGAGTGGCTCCTGGCTCTGATGACAGCGTGTCATTGTGTGTGCCTGCGTGTGACAGACAGACGGGGAGAATGAGAGGAGAAGATGGGATGAGAAGCTCTTCTTCCTTTCTCCTCATTGCCACATCCGTCTCGTCCCCTCCTCTTTTTTATCCCCTCATCCATCTTTTCCTTACTCTGCTCTCAACACATTACAAGTCTAATGGATTTTACTTTTTTCCCCCTCTCATTCAATCTACCCTCTCCTCTCCTTTCCCTCTTACACAAAGGTAATTCTAAGACATTCTCCTTCCCTCCTCCTCCTCCTCCTCTCCTGTCCTTCCTCGCAGCCGCCTCCTTTGCACACATTCCTCCTCTCATGATCATTTTCTCTCTCCCCATTCTCTCGGCTTCTCTTTTACCTTCTCTTCATCTTCCCTCCCTGTGAATGAAAGCGCGACTCTGAGGCGTGCTGCTTATCTCACCTAAACAACAACACAATTTTCCCCTCACTCAAAACCTGTCCCGGTGCTCCTTTCATTACGGCTCTATAGCTGACAGCCTCCTACAGTGTGTTTATTCTATGTATTTACTGAATTACCGGTGGCTATTTACCCTGCCGTACCTGCCCGCCAAAGCAGCGGGAGGGGGGCGGGCAAATTGGCATAGCAGGTGCTCTATAGCTGACAGAGCAATCTGCTCTGATGATGGGTACCCCAGCCAGGAGGTATACAGGATGGAAAGGGAGGGGAAAAAATGGGCTGTTGTTGCATGGATGCGGCCTGAATCCGAGCAGACGGGCTTTTGTTTACTCGAGAGGAGGAGGAGGAGGAGGAGGAGGAGGAAGGAGGAGTGAATGGGGGAAGTGAGGAGACGGGAAGACGTACCTCTGCAAACGTTGCAGCATCTGCCATCTGGTAGGATCTGTTCAGCCGCGGTGCAGTTGAGCTCCGGACAGGTTTCTGTGACTTTCACCATCAGGCCGTTCTGCGAGCAGAAGAGGAAGAAGAAGAACAACAGGTGGAAATGTTAACAGATCCGTCATCTTGTGATAAGAAAGAATATTTTAACCCTGGAAATGAAACTGCATGGTAGTTATTATTCTGCTTACCAAGGAGTCCTGAGATTTATTACAAACCTTGAAGCCCTCATTCACTGTCACGGTCTAGTATACCTGAGGAGGATAGTCTCGCTTTCTGCTCAGATTTCATTTGTAAAGCTGCATCCTCCTAAACTGAACAGCTGCTCTGGGATTACTACTACTAATTGTTGAATCCTGAACCAAACTAAATCAGTGACATAATTATCTGAATCTTCATAATCTGGTTTCATTGGGCTCATAGAAGTTTGACTTGGGCTGTTAATGGTTTTATCTGGTTTGTCTGATGATGCCACCTTTCCCTTTCTGCATGCTCTTGAAACACACATTATCTCATTATTATCTTAGTCTATTCTTATTAGTCACATTTTTTTTTTTTAGTCACAAGTTTTAAAGTTTTTAAAGTTTTAAAGTTTTAAACTGGACTTAAACTGCAATACACGGACTGTCCAGGCATCATATTGTATCATTTTATTATATAAGTATTGTATCATTTTATTTGTGGAAAAACAACAAGGTGATAAATTTAACATATTGATACTGCAGTAATACCTTTTCTAGATAAACATTATTCACAATTGCAATATATATATGTATTGCAATGTATATATATAAGTATTAAACATTTTTTAAACACGTTATTCAGTGTTATTTGGACGTTCTACAAACTACTTTGTCCTTACATTAACTGCTTTAATTGCATTAAAGGAAACGTCTGAGTCATCAAACCTCCATGTGTCACAACTTGGCCTGAACTCAAACACGATCCCGTTTGTCACGTCTTCTCTTTCAGGATCAATAAGTTGTTTCCGTGTACTTGTAAGCTCCCTCCTGACCTCAGATCAAGGCCCGCGTCTGAACCGTGTCATTCTGAAGATCAGAGGAGGCGAGTGACACAAATTCTTCAAATATACCAAACCTCGGTTTAAAGGGATGTTTTCAGACGATAAGAAACAAACGGTGTATTTTGAGATCCTCTCGGCTGAACGTCGCTGCCATGACAACGGAGGAAGTGAGCACGGAGGGGCTGCGCGCCCCGCTCCGATTCCCAGGCAGGGTGAGGAGGAGCGAGGGAGGAGGAGCGAGGGAGGAGGCGCGAGGGAGGATGAACTCAGTGTCATCTTCCCCTCAAAGAGAATCCCTGCAGCGGCGGGTCGAGTGTGTCAGAGCTCCGGTGATCCAGGGGAGATCCCTCTCCCAGTGTGAAGCTTCCACACAAATCCCTGAGCCTTCACCTCCCCTCACCTCCCCTCACCTGCTTCACCTCCTCCAGCGTTCATATGAACCGTGACACTGAGTCCTCCTCTCATCAATAAAGCTGCACTGCACCGTGAGTCTTTTATTAGTTGGACGCTGTTGTTGTTTTTCATTATTATGCAGTAAAAAAAAGGTCCTGGAGTCAACTGATCTTTCTCGAAACCCCGCCCACAAACGGCCCCTGGCCTATCACACATCCTGTTGCTATGTCAGCAAGGTCTGACAAGCTGCAGAATCCTGCCGAATGACTGTAGGTTGGACAGCAGCTAGCCCAAGAGTTTCTTTACCTTTCCAGAGCTGAAAACACAACATGTCTACAACAGATCAAACAGCGTGGAAGGCCCCACTCCCAGCCGAATGCCACGAAAATAAACAAGCTTACACAGGGCTGCTCTCAGGCAAGGCTAGGCTAACGCCATAGCGCTAGCTAGCTGGCTCTGTCACGCAATGTGCATGAGACACACGCACTTGACTTTTTGGAAAACTTTACAGCCCTGCTCATCTATGTAAAACTGGATGTGAGAGACACAGATAAACATATTTTAACAGACTTTAGCAGTGCACAAACAGGACTGGTCCTGTGTCTTCATTGACTTAATTGACCCCCCCTCCCTTCCCCCCTCCCACCTTGTCAGCCATAGCAACAGTAACTAAGGGGGGCGGGGCTTCAGTGAAAGGTCAGTTGAAGCCCTAATTAACAGATATAAAATGATTCTCTCTCCAGAATGAGGTGAAATCAGGTGAATCAGGAGTGCACTGTAACTTTAGTGTTTGGGTCATGACTGTTTTTATCATCTTATTGAACCAGCTTGTCGCTTGTCTCACCTTCCACGTCCAACACGCTTCATATCATTTCAACAGAATGCTCCGGCAGAATAAAACCGTCAGCCACGCTGGTAATTGGAGGAGAAAACACCTTTAATTTCAGCCCGTCTCTCTCCCGTTACGCTCCTGTCAGCTTTGTCTATTCTATTGATTCTCTTTCTATTTCAGGAGTGCGGACGCGGCTATGGCCTTGCCTGGAGTTAATATCGATGAAACCATTCATCTACGGAAATGGAAACGTACAAAAATATTACAATCATCCGTTAGTTTGTACGTACAGTAGCCCCCTAAGGCCAGTCAGAGTACAAAAGAAATTAAGCCAGGCCCTTAGTTTAACGATCAGTACACCCATTTAGAAATGTACAGATACGTATACAGTAGAGCACTCAGACAGCTCAAAATGAGTTACAATGAGTCAGAAATTACATTGGATGTCCATTAGAACATCACAGAGAGTATAACACGAAATGTTGAGTCTATGTTGGACGCTGTTTTAGGTTTTGAAACCAAGTTATTGTTAAACAAAATCTGAAAATCTTTCTGCCACATCCAAAACAAAAAGTCATCATTACAAACAAAACTATTAGTCAAAAGATTTTATCAATGGGTGGGCTCAGCCTGAGATGTTGACAGCTGTTTTTACATGCTGATTATTCTGTTTTCATAAAGTTGACCACCTGAACAAACCTTGGAATGATCAGATAAGGTTTTTCTATGTTTTCACATTTTCTTAATTTCCTCCCAGACAGTGACGTGGAGGGCTGAGAGATGGTCACTCCCAGAGGCTCTGAGGACCAACACAGACATCCAGGGTTCTAAAATAAACATTTTCCTGCCCTCCATTTCCAAATATATTTAGCCCACAAAGAGGTCATTTAGCAGTGACTCTAATTGCTCAAAAGAAAGTCTACAAAGGATGTGATGTTTCAAGGTCTCTGGGGGGGGGGGGGGGGCTAATGATGAGTCCAGGAATCTACTGCGTGTGTGAAAAATTACATACATAAATCGCTAATTTTCTCCTAAATCTGTGTCTTTAGAGATAAACGGGGTATCGCTGATGAACGCTCACCTCTGGCCCTACGCTGAACTGGAATAATGACTTTAATTATCATCCACGCAGCGATGAAGCTCCAGTTGGAATCAGGTGCTTTTGTGTTGCTGCCTTCATGTGTTATTCTAATTACCTGGCTATCTGAGCCATTAGGGGAAGAAAAAGAGGCAGATTGGACAGATTGGGGGAGGGCAGGGAAACTAATAAGGTCCGCTGGCTAATTGAATAACACGCCAAGCGGCTGAACAGAGAGTCGTTACTGCAGAAAGAGAGACAAGCTCAGAAGGAGAAGGAGGAGAAGGAGGAGAAGGAGAAGGAGCGTCACCTTGCATTCCCTGCAGCTTCTGGACAAGAAGTGCTGGCCTTCAGCAAAGGTCTTTCCCAGGTAGGAGCATTTCGCTGTGGGTAGAAAAAAAGAGAAAGCAACTTGCTTTAAAAGCCGCCCTAACGCGTTAAGAGTCACCAGAAATAGAACCAGAATAATTCCTCGGCTAATAACGCTTCCCGCGCTGCCTCTCAACAATAGGGAAACGTGCTTTGGAGACAGCCAGCCAGCAAATGAATAAGGAAAGAAGAAGAAGAAGGAAAAAAAAGAAAGTTGGCGGCCTGAAGTTTTGCATACTTAATTCCTTCAGAAACAGAGCGGTTCTTGGCTGGTGTGCACGAGCGGAGGGGAAGTGTAACAGCGCATTAAGAATACAACAGAGGAGACCCTTCTGCGTATTCCTCTGGCGATAGCAGAAATAGAAAACCAAGCATATGATATGAAGTCCTGCTTCTCTCCTCTCCAGGGTGCAGGACTGTGGAGCGCTGCCCCCCCCCCCCCCATCCCCCGTTCGTCTGTGCCAGACCTCTGATGTTCACAGGGGAGGAAGAGGAGGAGGAAGACCGAGCTAGCACAGGGATGGAGGCAGGCAGGCAGGCAGGGAGGGGGAGGAGGGGGAGGAAGGGAGCGGGAATTATTCAAAGCTGAACAATACTACAGAGAGTTTTTTTTCTTTTTCGCAGCGTAGCAAGATAGACAGAGCTGTCCGTGGCTGTGTGAGCAGTTAGCAGACCCCTGTGTGCTTTAAAACTAGGAATAGAGCCTGAGCTTCAGCCTCCATGAGGGCCGCGAGGCTGTGATCTGAGCTCTCACAGATCTGTCTGCTCCGGTTTCATTCAGCCAGCAGAACATCAGCCAGCAGCTGGGAGCTCTATGGTGATCCCTACTGTACAAACACCTTCAACTATATGAATGAATGCAACCAAAAACAGGCTGAACATCCACAACAGGCTCGCCTCTGTTGCAGAATTACTCCTTATCATTACTTGATTAGTATTAATGAATTACTTCATTATTACGACTACTGTAAAGGCCTATTTGGGCTCTACACACATCTTATGTGTGGTTTCCTGTCTACACTTCCTGGTTAATCTGGTCCCATCTCAGAGAGCTCACAGATGTGTTGGTGTCCCACCAGACGTCGCTCACGGCGGCCAGAAAGGAACCAAGAAGAACAACAAGAACATAAACAGGAAGTGGATCTACGTCTACATGCTTCCATGTGTTCGACAGCCCCACTAACCACCTCCGTCTCCTGCTCTGCCTTTCTCTGGATCTCTGCTGGAGAGCCTTCATCAGGTCCTGATTCTCAAGTGAAATGAATTGAACCTACGCGTGGAAATCATTAAACGTGCGGTTCTAGGTCGGAGTGGTTCTAGGTCGGAGCGGCTCTAGGTCGGAGCGGCTCTAGGTCGGAGCGGTTCTAGGTCGGAGCGGTTCTTGATCGGAGCGGTTCTAGGTTGGAGCGCTTCTAGATCAGAGCAGTTCTAGGTCGGAGCGGTTCTAGATCGGAGCGGTTCTAGGTCGGAGCGGTTCTAGGTCGGAGCGGTTCTAGATCAGAGCGGTTCTAGGTCGGAGCGGTTCTAGATCGGAGCGGTTCTAGGTCGGAGCGGTTCTAGGTCGGAGCGGTTCTCGATTGGAGTGGTTCTAGGTGGGAGCGGTCCTAGGTCAGAGTGGTTCTAGGTGGGAGCGGTTCTAGGTCGGAGTGGTTCTAGGTGGGAGCGGGTCTCCATTCCCACTGTTCCACTTACGTCTGCACTTCTTGCAGCAGGTCCCGTCAGTGTGCACAGGCAGAGCGTCTTCTGAGCAGTTTGCTGGGGGACAGAAAATCCTGCGACACTCCACTATGCCGTTCTGTAAGGAAGGAAAAAGAAACAGATCGTCATTATTTCTTTTTTATGTCACCAAAGCACGCAGAGAGAAAAGATGCCCCCGCTCCCTGTGCACATTCATACGCAATAAGACAACAAACGAGCCCCTCACATCACATCTGCATCCAACAGCCCCACTCATCCTCTATGCAGCCCGGGCCTCTCTAACACAGTCTACAAACTGAGAGCTATCATATTTACGCATAATATGAAAAAAAAAAACAAATTAGAACGGCGTCCGATCAGATAACGGATTCATCACGGAGCCTGATGGCGGATAGCGAGCCCGAGCGGCGCGCTGATAGCAGGTGTTTATTCAGGCCCCTGAAGGACTGCCTGCAATTTTTTTTTGGAGTTTGATATCTCTCTCTCTCTCTATCTGTCTCTCTCTCTCTCTCTCTCTCTCTCTCTGTGAGCACCTCTTCATTTCATGAGTCATCGGAAACGGTTCCCCGCGGACGCCGTAGTTATCAGTTAATGGCGTGTCCGCGGGAGGAAATCAGACGGGCTGAACTCCACCCTGTGCTTGATGTGCAATGATGCAGCAAGCATGACCCCCCCCCCCCCCCCCCCCCCCCCCCCCCCCAGGGGGGAGCGGGACCGGCCTCATTCAACACATCTCAGAGTCTGTATGAGTGCAGGCGGGGAGGCTTATTAGAGAGAGAGAGGGGGGGGGGCTTATTAAGGGGGCGGGCAAGAGGCAGAGCAAGTATAAGTAAGATGCTGAGAGAGGGGGAGCAAATGAGGGTTGTGGGGGGGGTGGGGAGGGGGTGGGGAGGGGGGGTTGGACTGTCCATTAAAGAGGGAAATTTACCCACTGAAATTTCCCTCAAACATCTCAATGATCCGTCGGTCCGCGCCCCCCCGAGCGCTCCAGATGTTATTTGCTTTGCTATCTGCAGTTTGCCGGATCATTCCGACCTGTTTAAAGTGGAAATCATCAAGACCGGAGGAGCGAGGAGTCGCCCCGGCAGAGTCAGCCTCTGCACACACCGCTAGAGCGATGGGGGGGGGGCAACATTTGGCACGAGAGGAAAACATGTGAAGGAGTGACGGACGAGGAGAGATCGTGACGGTGGTCAGAGTCAGTGCAGCACTCCTGCTGTTTCCATGTGAGGGGACGTTCCTCGCCCTGGGCACATCAACCCGGAACCCCTGAACGCAGCAATTACGCTGGCTCTGTCTAGTGTTCACACAGAAGCTCTGGAACATCAGAAATGCATCAGAAGCTGTTTTACAAGCCCTTTAAGTCCTATTTTTAGGTTCTGGCACAGATGGCGCCTCGTCGCGCTGAAACACTGCTGCAACGTGTTTGTTTAGAGAGGAACGTGAAGTCGCAGACGGTCGAGGCCGACGCTCATATCGTTTCACTTCTGCTCTGGTGTCCGGCCAGGGTGAGGATCCCCTCCCTCTCTGTCTCTCAGTCCCTGAGATTTCTTTTCTGGGTTTTTCTTGGGAGTCGTTCCTCAGGGTGTCAGGGGAGGGGGAGGTTATAGTATATATAGTAGCTTTATTTTACCGGCTGAGTCTGATTGAAACATACATCTCTGACCTGGCTCAGATGGCAGGAGAAATAGTTCAAAATGAAAGACATAAAACAAACAAAAAAAATATCAGATGAAAGATATAAAACAACTCAAAAACAAATAGTTTCACATATGAATAAATAAAATGTTTGCTATGTTACTACTTACATACTGTTCTGTTCTTGTACAGTCCCCTAGATAACGTTTATTACGGTACTGGTGCCAACTGGTACTTTGAATGAATAAATGTTGAGGTTGAGATGTTGATGTTGTTGCAAGGTGAGCAGGAAATGGCTCCAGACCTGGACAGAAACTAATTTCCACACAGCTCAAGACAGGACTGTTAACCCCTGTTCAATAAAGGCCAGGATCAGAGCTTTAAATGACTTTTAATGATAATGGTCTGATCACTTCTCTGTCATAGAGGACTAAAGAAAGCAGAAAATAGTCACTTTTTTTGAAGCTGAGATCAAACAATATTGAATATTGAATTTCTAGAAATGCTTCTCAATCTTTCACTCCTGAAGACGGGACTGTGAGAGGGATTGTACAGTACAGCGTGCCATAGCTTCTATCACACCACAGAACAGGCATCGATGCTCCATTCAGCCAGTTCAGGCTCCCAGTAAAGTCCTCGTGGCCGCCACTCGCCTTGCATGCGCAGTTCCTGCAGTTCTCAGGCTCCGCCCACAGCTCCTTGTCGCGGTAGACCAGGCCGTTGGCGCTGCAGGTCCTCTCGCAGTGACAGCCCTCCAGCTGGGTCAGCCTGGACTCGGCGTAGTTCAGCTGAGGATGCAACACAGGCAAAACGCAATCAAGAGTCTGAGAGTGTTACAGGGTAAGCCCTCCTCTTCCTCCCTCCCTCCTCTTCCTCCCTCCCTCGCTCACTTGCCCTCTAGCATGCCCCCGGTTGGTTTTCAGTGAGCGCTGCTCCGCTGGGAGCCGCTCATTAGAAGGGCACATAGAATAATAAGTGCTCATCATTCGGCTCATGCTCCAGACCTCGGGCTATAATCTACTGAGAGATGACAGACAGCACTGACAGCTGCCGTCCTGCCTCGGCCCCTCCTCTATTCCTGCACACCTATCACCCCCCCACCACCTCCACCTCCACCATCGACCTCTTCTTCTTCTCCTTCTTCTCCTCGTCGCACACTGTCCCGTGGCCGAGCAGAGAGGGAACTGAATCCAATCAGGATTAAACAGTCGCTCAGAAATTTTGATATTTACACGCATATCGAGTCGCAACAATCAGACCTGGCTCGTGGAGCAGCTCGAGAGGTATTTGACTGGCGTCTCATTTCACTCCCAATGTTCTGCAGAAAACTTTCAACACGACTCATGATTGAGTTTAAAGAGCTTGAGAACGAATTCATTTTCAGAGGTGCAGAATAAATGCGTCGGTCCCTGGAGAAAATGAAAGAAAGGAGTCGAACCAATCAAATGCCTCGATGCTTTTGGATGTTTCAGGGCAGAAAGAGTCAGAAAACTGAGCGGGAAGAGAAGTTCTAGCCAGCATACGGTGTCATGACAGGTGGGCTCATCAGAGACTTTCATCAGAGATCATTTTGATGGGAGATCATTCCATCTGGCCCGTTCTGCATTTTAGGATAATTAAAATAGCATTAAACTTTGAGATTGAGTTGTTGAACTGACTGCGTTTTGATTAAAATCGTACAACACATTCACTTGAAATATGGTTTAATAAAATGTTCAGCTATATGACTGTTCGACAACGTCTGAGCTTCACCCAGCTCTGGCTGGTACCCAGGGAGGGACTGGGAGGCATAAAGGTGCAGGAAGGGTTGGTTATTTAGCCGACGAGTTATCGGTAGCGTGTTATCTTAATGACTGAGCTGAGGCAGATAAACCTGGAAGTGCCGGCCGTGTAAACACAGCCTCCGCCGGGCTAGTCAATAACAAACATGTCTCGTCTTCCTGCTCTTAGAATCGAGCGCTGACCAAAGTTCAGGTCGTTTCTAATCTGCTCTCGGCTGGTTCCACTGTGCCTGTCCGGTAAACTGGGAGAGCTGGTGGACTGGTGAATGGTGTTCCATATGTGCCCAGGAGATAAGGCGACAGCACTGTGCATGTGCATGGCCTCTAACCCGCTCACAGGGCAGGCGGAGGATACATCATTTTCCAGGATCACTTAAGAATTTCCAGGACATTTGACCTTTTTTCTCAGCTCTAAACCTCTGGAATCTTTCTGTCTGGGGCTGGCGTGTTCACCCTACGGCTGGGTTTTCTTCATCCTGCCACAGCCTGAAAACATACATAAATGTGTAAAACCTGCAGAGCTGCAGACCTGGAGGAGTCCAGAAAAATGAAAAGGCTGCGACTGATTGAGCACAGGTCAACTCAGACACCGCAGGTCCACTTTAAGACACAGACAGGCAGCTCTGGCCCTCTGAGACCCTCCCTGACCACTGTGTCTGAGAGAGAGAGAGAGAGAGAGAGAGAGAGAGCGACAGAGAGAGAGAGAGAGAGAGAGAGAGAGAGAGAGAGAGGCATCTCTGCAAAGTGACAGAGGCTTCTCAGTCGGTGGAAAAGAAAAATGCTGGATGTCACTGAGGTTTTTTTGCTTTATTCGGAGGAGTCCCGGCTGGCTGCAGGGGGGAGCCGTGTGAGCTGTGAGCGATAAAGATGTGTCCTGTCAAAGCCCCAAACAAAATGTTTGAAACACGCTTTCAAAGGCTGCGAGGCTGCCTCCGGGCCCGCAGACGAGCCTCTCTCTCCGCTTCCTGTACGGCCGCGAGCATCAAATGGCTCAGCAGCACTGAAGCAGCCGGGACCCAGTCATCTGTATGAGTCTGTATGGGGGGGGGGGTTGGGCTGGGGAGGGGGTGGGGGGCAGGGGTGCCTCCAACACCTTTAATCCCAGTGCTTCGCCTGCGCCGGTCGAAGAGAGCGGCTGTGACATTCTGCAGACTCATCAGTCACGGGCCAACGAACGATTAATTAGATTTTGTCTGTAATCCAGATCTGGGACTTGTGCCATCCGGTAATTAGCATATCCTGGCCGTAACAATGGAGCAAACCCTTCTATGAAACTCAGCCCCTGATGGGGAGTCTAAGAAACTCAATACATCAGTGCTGCTTATAGTCCCGGGGAGTGGGGGGGGGGGGTAAAACAGTTTTAACATTAGAATAAATATTCCATAAAGGAAGGCAACAACACAACAAAAGAAAGAAAGAAATAAAGAGTGGATAACTCCCTCTAGACAGCACATCAATAGTCATGAAATGTAATATCACGCTCCTATATTTTACACTTCTTGGGGCGAACTACACGGGTCTCCTTAGACGGATCCGAGCAAACGATTTTTGTTTTTTTTACGTCTCACGTCTGACCTGAAGGGAGCGCGGGAACGATCCCTCCGGATCAGGCTTTGCCATATGAAGTGTGGCGCCTCCAGGGAGGATCACACCCGCCTTCCAACACGCGTGTTTACCGTGAACAGACAGACCTGCGGTACACTCCTCCATAAGCACCGAGAACGCTGAGGCTGCTTCGCTGGAGACGGATCCAAGAGTTGTTGTTGTTTCTTTTTTTTTTGTTCTTTGAAAATGTCTTTTCTTAGGATCAACCCCTCGAGACGGATTGCATTTTGTTTACCAGGGGGTCCGGACTAAGAAGTAAACACGGATTCGACATACGATAGCGTAATCGAGAACACAAAGAAAAGAGAAAATACAAGAAACAAAGTAGCACAAGGTAAACAGAAAACAAAGACGAGGCAACAACAGAATAGCTAGCATCAAGAGGACAACAGACAAATCAGCCCAGAGAAGGCCACCATGCATATTCAATGAGGTGTGCGTTGTTTACACAAAACACTTCTTTGCAAATTGTAAAAACTACCTCTGAAAGAGTCCCTGAATTTGCCTTTTTTTAATATTAAAGTGAAAACGTTCAGGATGATTCAAAAAGAGAGGTTTTCACAAGTACCTGGATGTGTTTGTGACATTGTCGGAGCTTTCGAGCATTAATGCATCTCTTCACTCATGTTAGCCTCTCACATGCAGCGGTCTGTCTGTGATCCTGCAACCTACTGCATTCATTTGAGCTATTTTCTATAAAAAAAGAAGTTTTAAAAATGAAACTTTTTGAGAAAGAGGGGTAAGAGTGACTCAATGTGTCAAAAAAAGATGAGAGATGTTTCTTTTATTCAGTGGCAATTCTGAATAATATTCAAAGTCATCCGCCTCACTCAGGAAAGCTAAAAGGGTGCTCGGCTATCAGATCTCAAAGAGCTCATCCAACCGCCCCGGTAGGATGCTGCATGCAGGACTACTGTCAGCCTCAGCTCCTCTCCTGTGGAACCATTTACCATCTCGCTCTACAACCAGGAGCAGACGAAAAACCTCCCTCTGTCCAGAGCAGACAGGACCCAGCTCGGGCTCACCGTCCCATCCAGGAGCAACACAAATGACAAGATGAGGTCAGCATTGCACATCTCTACCAGTGGAAGCATGCTGGGCACGCTGAGCTCCTTCATGTCAAATCGATTGTATGTACTTGACTTGATTGGTCTTGCCCCAATGGATCCGGTGGACCTGAGCTGGATCATGCAACTTCCTGCTGCAATGCTTACCATCATTTTACATTTAACCCCTTTCTCTCTTTCTTTCTCCCTCTCGTTCTTCCTCTGTCTCTCTCTCATCCACGCAGAGTTGAGGTTTCTACCCGGCCAGAGGAAAAAATCCCGTGTTTGCCCGTGTGGGATTTGTCGGGATCTGCTGGCTTCATCTAAGAGCCTGGATTCGACCCGCTCTGTTTGTCCAGTGTCGGGAGAAAATATTTGTTTTGAACGGGCACTTGAAAATAGAAGTTAGACCGCATCGATCCGCCTGCGATTGGCCAAAACCCCAAGAAAACAAAAACCGACAAAACAATAGATGTGGTGAAATACCACGGAAGGCGGTTGCAAGCGGGGCTGAAGAGAGCACTCGAACAAGGAAAACAATAGAGAGGTACAGAGAGAGGGAGGGAGAGAGGGAAAGAGAGAGAGAGAGAGAGAGGTAGAGAGAGAGAGAGGCGTCTGTGCGGCGTGGAGCAGCTGCTGTAGAGCTGCCCATCTGCAGGCGCGTGCTACCACATGCAGTCGAGCCCATTGTGGCCTGAGTTTCACATCATATCACACAATCAGGGCCGAGAAATGATTCCCTTCATCCTGAATAGCTCTGCTCTGGGCCAGGGGGCCGTTAAAGGCCGCCTCCACTCTGCATCCTCCACCCTCCATCCTCCACCCTCCCTGCTGCTCGGACGAGGCCCCGGGGCTGGAGGGAGGCGGAGGTGTGTGGATGTGAGGAGAGGAGGAGGCACTGACACAGCAGCAGGGTGATGTTCTTCATTTCACAATTTTACTACACTGAAAATCCTACCATGCATGTTTGTGTGTGTGTGTGTGTGTGGGTGAGTGCAAGACAGAGGTGGTCTAATGTGTAATTAATGGTTGTATTGTTCTCAAATAGACCACCAGATCACACACATAAGAAATCTGAGCTGTTGAAGCCGGTGTGAGTTGTGAAATAAATGCATTGAATTAATGTTTCATGATTGGATTTTTTGAGCCTAGTGGATGTAAGTGGTACTGCGAGTGAAGTCAATTCTGGGTTGGCTACGTCCATCTTTAAGACATACATCCAACACATTCCACTTAACGAGACAGAGACGTGATTAGCTGCCAATAAAGTGACCAGTTGTCATTGATCAGTGCCTTCAATAACTCATCGTGTGGATGAGACACATCGACAACAACTCAATGGACATCGAGTTGTTTTTTATCGCTAGTGAAACTCAGCAGTTTTTTGTGTCATCTGCACTTCATAAGGAGCTGGAGTCCGCAGACTCACTTTTCCCCGTGTTGTTTCCATTGCAGCCGGAGGTGAAATCAGCCCCAGTGCTTCATGAGCTGAATGATGAGCCGCTGGAAACTGCACTGAAAACAAACGATAAAACAAACAAAGGGATACCGCAGAACCTTTTGGGATCCCACTAATTGTTTGCTTTCTGTTCTTGCTCTCATGAACATTAATATCTTTGTGTTTTTTTGTGCTTCGTCTCTCAAACCGCTCTGCGCCACACTCACTATCGTTGACAGAACAATCACATTCTCTAAAGAGGGATTAAGGTACACGTTGCATGGTCTTTTTTGTTCCCAGATAAATTCTTGGGCAGCGTCTTCCTGAAATGAACCGAGAAGAAGATACTGACTTCAGAAGAAAGGATTCAGCCGTCTGCAGCTGAAGCTGAGAGGGAACTTATTCATTCATTTTGGTTCGTTCCTTTGTTTGTTTTCTCAGGCTACAACAGGGGGAGGTGCGCCCAGCTCTTTTAACAGTGATGTGGGATTTTGCATATATGCATATTTTGCATATTTTGTGTATTTTATTTCTGTAAAGTCCAGTTTTTAGGGGCAACTCTACACCTTTCCCTCACCTTCAGGGTCATCTTGGCCAGCAGCTCCTGAAGGTCCATGATGCCTTGCACCAGGCTCAGGAAGTCGCTGCAGGTCGGGCAGGCTCGAGGGGAAAGGAGGCGCAGAGGAGCAGAGGAGAGGAGCAGGAAAAGGAGAAAGTGTTTAGATAAGAGATAAGAGAGTCTGGAAGAAGGAAATTCATTAGCGCGACACACACACACACACACACACACGCACACACACACACATCTGTTTGCTCTTTGTCTCAGGACTCACGGCTGCTGTTTGTATCAATAATAAAGCGTCGAGGTGTGATTACACGCCTTATTGATCAATGCGGAGACAGTGGCACAGTGGCGGCCTCATGTCTTAATCTGTTTGACAGTAAACAGATGGAGAGATGTGGGGGTGGGGGGGCGGTGGGGGGGGCTGCTCTGAATGTGAATCACAGCAAGGTGGAGATCGCTGGGGCGAGGGGGTGAGTTTTGCTAATGCAAGCAGCCCGGGTTTAGATTAGCTTAGCACACTGCGTCCCAGTCCTCCCAGAGCAGGCTCAGGACGCCGTGCACGGTACGACGCGTGGTCACATACTCACTGCGGTTCAGGTTCGGGCACTGCGTGATGTAGCCGTTGGGAGCGAAAATCAGCTTCACATCCTGGATAACGCCCTGACAACAGAGAGAGCGGGGGGGTGGGTGGGGTGGGAGAGAGAGAGAGAGAAAATTATACACATAAATCTCCAGCTCTGGTCCAGCAAACAGCGTCCTTGTGTTGTCCGTCTGTTGGAGAGGCGAGAGCGGCAGCGTGGACGGCTCCGTCTACGTTCTGTCTCTTTGGGGTCGTTGGGATGTTGAGACGTATATCTCAAAGCCCAGAAAAAGAAAAATCAAACCCCCCTGGATGGTTAAAGAAAACCCCCTCATATTTGTGGTAGACGTGGTATAGTTGGAGTAGATAGGAAAGGTATGATGAAGGTAAGGTGAAGGCATGTTAGGAAGATAGAGAGACGGGGACATGAGGAGCAATGTTTGGGAGAGGGTGTGCTCTCGGAAGACGAGGGTCTTCAAGAGGTTCTTGAAGACAGATAGGGATGGACCCGGCCTGATGGTGTTCCTTGGTAAACAGTCTGGACTGTGACTGCCGTGGGCGTAGGCATGGCAGACTGCGTTCTCTGGAGGAACGTTGTTCTACTGCACAGGTGACTGGCAGCCGGGGGAGGTCTATCAGAAGTGGGCCCTGTTGTTGTGTCCTCACCTGTCTGTCGCTCACCGCATAATACAACCCTGTTATGTTTTACACCTGTATGGTGTCGAAGTCTGCTGGAGCCTATCAAGGTTCTGTACTCACTAGACGAGGAACAGGAATGCTCCGAGACACACACACACACACACACACATTGTTCACTCTCTCTATTCGGACCTAAGAGCAATTTTGTGAATATTAATATATGACTTTAATGTGTGCATTTCACCACTACACTGTGCACAGCATCCATACAGCAGTAAATGGAACCAATAGCTTCCTCTCCCCCTGCCAGTCACTGTGAGTGACAGGCGGCCCACAGAGCTGCAGTGCCAGTAAATAGAGGGCTTCATGATGACCACAGCCACCAATCTGGGGGGGGGGGGGAGAAAAAAAAGCCTCCCACTCTAATGGAAACCTGAAGTTGTGAGACACCAGGGTGCACCCACCTGCACACCCAGGGATAATATAATTTCACCATTCCTTCAAAGTAGCCGCTGAAAACACGCCGGAAGGACATTAGAATTCAGCACCTCGAGCGCACTTTGCATCGACTTGTCTCGGCCTCGTGCGCATGCGAAATCCATTTACAGTGCATTTGGCTCGGGCCTGGAAGCAAGCAACACCTGCCTCCATTTCACACAGAGACATGTAGCGAGAGAGAGAGAGAGAGAGAGAGAGAGAGAGGGAACCTTGAGGCAAGCAGGCTCGCAGCACAGATTGAGAACAAACACACTCTCAGGCACATGTACACACACAAACACACACATACACACACACACACAGAGACTGTGTGAGAAAGAAGAGATTGTCTGTGTCAGTCAGAATGAAAATGAAGGTGTAGATCACACATGTCTGTCCCGGTGGTGTAATATAGAGGGTCCTGACCACACATCACTGTCAATGATCAGCAGGTAATTCAGACTGAAGTCATAAAATCTCACTCTCTCTCTCTCACTCTCTCTCCCACACACACACACACACACAGGCAGGCAGGCAGGAGTGTGCACAGGTTTGTTTTACATCAGGCCCTATGGCATATTTGAATAGCTCTGTTCAGGAATAATGCCTACGCTCCCGTGGCAAGACAAGTCCATTACACAGCTGCGTATGGAGACGTGGCCGCCGCAGCTCCGCGCCGACACGTTTCCTGTTGTTCCGTCTCAGCGCAGCAGCACCACGGAGTCAGATCGATTACCACGCCGCAGCCGCTGCTGTTGTTCTCTGCCCATAGCCAATTACTGTGGTCATGTGAGCCATTCGATGAAATGCGTTTGTGTCAGCCACGTTAATCAAAGCGGCCTGGACGAGGCTGGAGGGTGTTTGCTCCTGCGCTGCGTATGACTTTGTGATGAGACGGATGGATTTTGTGACAAGTCTGTTTCCAGCTGTCAGGCAGCAACGGGCCGTCTAGGTGCATGTGCTCGTGGCTGACATCTTTCCTCCATGTCTAAAAGCAATGTCAGTAACATGCTTGGGTGAGAAAAGCCCAAAGATTGAGCACAGGCAGCTTTTCTAAGCACAGGTTTGACAGCCCCACTCTGAATGCTCGGTTTTAGCGCCTGTACCTTTAAATGCTAATGAGCTCTGCATGCCCCGCCCACCTCTTCCTGCCAGGCAGAGCGACGTCAGTGAACGGTGTATGACTACCGTGCACGTTTCAACAGGAGTACCTGAGGCACATCATCCGACCACATCCAACCACATCCAACCACATCCAACCACAACCACAGAACAACAGTGCTGTTGACTTTGTAGCAGTGAGGCTGACGCACACAGGTGAGGACCAGAAGGTCCTTGCTCTGGTACCTGAGGGACAGGGAGCAGGGGCGGGGCTATGCAAATCAACCTCCTAACTTAACAAGGAGACAGAAATCAAAACAGCTCACTCACAGACATTTTTCATCTACGGCAGATTATTCAGTTAAACTGATTTAGTGGTTGAAAATGATGCTTAAGGGGTCGGGAGTGGAAAAAGTGGAAAAAGTCAGTTTTGCAAATTGTGTCCCCTTTAAGTAAATTCTCTCCTTTGCTGAACAGTACCAGAATCAAATCGTTATTGATGATCCTGAGTTCTGGTTCTGAGAGAGTATCTGCAGCATCATAACATTCATTTATTCAGTTGAATAAGCGAGAGGCAGAAATATAAACAGGACACGCTGCCATTCCAGCCAGGGGACAAGCTCTCACACCTAGGGGCACTTTGGAGTCTCTAATTGGTTTAATCATGCATGTTTATGGGCCGTGGGAGGAAACTAGAGTTCCAGGAATAAACCTGCGCAGATAAAAGGAGGACAAACACACACACACACACACACACACACACACACACACTCAATCATCAACCCTGTCTCGCAAAGAGGCAACAGCTGTACCTGCTACAGCATTCACAGAATTAAAACAAGTCAAGGTGACAGGATTTATCTAAATGCAGAGAGTTTATTGGACATCAGGAGGAGATACAGAAAAAGAACGGATGCCACTGAAGCCTTTGAGGATCCACACAAGTGGTCTGAATGGATGTGTGTGGACGCTCATGTGCTGTTAATGTGTCACTTGTCCTTTTGCCTCCGCGTGTGCCGGCTTTCTAGGCTTGTAATTCCCAGAAAAGCTTTTTTATTATAGCGCTAATAGAGCAGGTGTGCTGACCAGTGCTTCAGCCTCGGGCAACATTAACACCGTTCTACTATCCAGGGTAAAGTTTCATCTGGTGTGTTTCTTGTTTTGTTTTGTTTTGTTTCCTTTATTCTACTGTCAGATCATACACACCATGACCTTTCCCTGAGGTACAATGGATCTGAAGACCATCTTAACCTACTCCTGCGGTTCAGTGCTCCCCACTAAACCCACATCAAAAGCTGGCACTGATTTACCCCTGTCAAACGGAGGACGGACCGAGAGCGAGGAGAGAATAATGACGACGATAATAACGAGCTCACAGAGTCACACAGACATGACGGGCAGCAATTACTGAGCTCTGCATGTGTCTAACCCATTAAAAGGCGCGGATTTAGCAGCGGCTGAGACAAAACACTGATTTGTTTGTTACATGGATAGAAAACTGGATGAAATGGGGACATGACAAACATAGATCCCTGTTCTCCCCATGGGCGGCAACATACAGTAGAGGAGCGTCTCAGGAAACAGCTGCAAACCGTGTTCAGCTGTCGGATTGTTTTCTACTGAACATTAAGCAAAGCCTGAACTTGAAAAGCAAACTAACTTCAGAAATTCAGCATAAATGTTTCAGACTGACAGTGTGGGCTTGAATCGATGAGGTGCTCAGGGCATCAGAAATAAATAATAATAATAAAAAAAGAAATAGCATGTGGTGTCGAGTCCTTTTTATCGATGCCCGGCACACAATCCTGATATAAGCGAGGAGGCTCAAATGTTCTGGAATTGACACAAAACATTCAGCAGTGTTTCATCCTGTATCAGCAAAGAGTGTGTTGCTTTCAGGGGGCTAACGTTCCCTCTTACCAACATATTACAAACTTTTTCGAGTTTTTCATTCTGTAAAAAAAAAGTTGAAATTTGTTTGATAGTATGGTGATTTGCCCACTCCATCACATGCATTTGCGTTTTCTTTCCCCCATTCTAGATTAAATGAACTCCAGATTTTACTGCATTAATATTGATGGAGGGCTGAGGGGGGGAGGGGAGAGAGAGAGAGAGAGAGAGAGAGAGAGAGAGAGAGAGAGAGAGAGAGAGAGAGAGAGAGAGAGAGAGAGAGAGAGAGAGAGAGAGAGAGAGAGAGAGAGAGAGAGAGAGAGAGAGAGAGCAGAACAGGCAGAGAGGAGAAAATTAGATGGTGGATGTCACAATGCTGGAGGGAGGAGGGAGACGTGGTCAAAGGCGTAAACAAACTGATTTAGCCCAAGTGAGCAGAGGAGGCTGATCAGAGCTCTGGACCTCTCCCGTCCAGGCTGGTCTTCCCTCCGTCCTGCGGTCCAGCAGAACCGTGTCCCAGCTCTCCGTCTCCGTCCACGTTCACAGAAAGCACCGGCGAGGCTCGTCCCCGAGGAGTCAGGCGTCCTCGCCACAATGGGCTCCAGATAAAGATCATTTATCTCAGTCCTCCTCAGCTCCTTCCCACGGAGGAGCGACTCGGGCTGTACGAGGACGAGCGGCGTCGTCTCAGGCCGCTGAGAGGACTCAAGATGTTTTATTTAAAGGCCTCGTTAGCTTCGCCTTATCGTTACCCCGCTGCCGAGGCCTGAGTGGGATAGATTACAGCCGCTGCTTTATTTCACCTCCTATCTCCATCTGCAACGTCACTCCTGGAGCCCCTGGCTACCACCCCCCCCACCCCCCACGCACCTCTCCTTTTCACTATATGCTTCTTTGTTGTTGTTGCGAGGGCAAAGGAGGACATCCTCAATGACTGTGATGTTCTGCAGTGTTGGAACGCACTTTGTCCGTCCAGTTGTCTGTCTGTCTTAATGGAAACCAGCAGTGTGAAGATGCGGAGAGTCGGTCCTCAGGGGAGGGATGATTCAAGTGCACATGCTGTTTCTACTTCTCCTTTCTTATTAAAGCTCAACTGTAACATCACTCTGGGTCCAGTCTTTAAGAAGACTGCAGCCTGTTCGGCCAAAATGGAGGAAACCCGGGCTCTGATTCTGTCTAAAGATCATCGATGCTTGCTGGTTGTTCACTTTAATTCGCATGCTATTCTGTGTTAAATTCTTGTAATTGCAGGAAGGTTATCGTTTCACCTCACCTTGAAAATCCTCTACAGCAGTCACTCATTTCTGCACCTTGCTCTGCTTTTCACATGAGACGTCATTAGTCGGCTCACTTTCCTCCAGCAGCTCGTGCCAGGGGAGACGTGGCGAGAGCGCGGTGGGAATAGCGAAGCACCTCTTCTGTCTCGCTCCGTCTGGAGGCTGTTCGGGCTGAGAATGGCAGGAAGTGACGTTCTAGGGTGCTGTACAGTCAGCCCGTTGCTCTGTTCTTCTAGCGTTTGTCGCTATGCTAATCGAACGCGAGCTGACCCCTGAGCTGTGCTCAGCGCTCTGAGCAGCAGAACAATCCTGTTTGTGTTTCCCAGGCTCCGCTTGTGTTTGGTGTTTTGTGCCGCACCATGAAATGAAAAACCCTCGACTTGGTGACAGCCACTTCAGTGTTTTGTCGCTTCAGTTTAGGATTTTGCTTCTCTTACAGTGCATGGGTCTCAACACAATTTGCACACTAAAGCCTGGTTTATCTTCCACGTTACATCCCCCCTCTCTCCCGCGTATGCACTGATTGGTCCGTCACTTCCTTGCTAGACCGTCATTGTTAAATTCCTTACAACCAAACCGAGGAGCAAGTCAAGGAGGGAGTCAGAACATCCCAGCATCTGTACCGCTCCTCCTCCCTGTAGCTGTCATGAGAGACCAGAGTCGCCATTAAACTCATCAGTCACAGTCATAAACCAAGTTGAAGATCACAGACCGCCCCAGAAACTCTACACTCCCCCTAGTGTCTTGGAGGAGAAATGCGTGGCTTGACTGCAGGACCTACACTGAAGTATAACCTAAAACGTACATTAGAGAGGGGGGGGAAAGGGGGGGGGGGGGGGGGGGGGTGAGCAAGCAGCAGGTGAGTTTGCCTTTATACGTGTGTGTGTCAGTATTGATCTGTTATACTTTTAATATTGTCACTGCAGCGAGAAAAGTGTGAAATTATTCAGATATATAATTCAGATGCAGTCTCATAAATATGCATCAGGAGCAGAATATAATCACATTACCCCAGCTCTAAACAAGCAACAGGGCTCCTAGATTCAACATCTTACAAGTGGACTTGACAACCAACTCAGCCCACTGCTGACCTACATAAAGGGAGAATCTGGAGATCCCACCCATCACTGGATGTGGCTCTGCCTCCAGACCATCTTTTTGTGTTGCTGACAAACGCTGGATGATGGAGCTGTGTCGTTCAAGACCAGAGCTTTCCTGCAGGGGAGGAAAGATCGCCTCGAAGCCTTGAATCTAAGGGGGGGAAAGACTGAGGAGGAGGAGGAGGAGGAGGAGAAGGAGGAGGAGGAAGGAGGAGGAGGAGGAGAAGGAGGAGGAGGAAGGAGTAGGAGGGTGGGGGAGAGAGGGGCTGCAGTGCAGCAGCGATTGTGTCAAAGAACAGGGAGGAGGAGAAATAATTTATAACACAGTCCAGTGTCTAATCAATATGTTGCATTGGGAAAAAGAAGAACAGGGGCCCATTGATTGAACGGTGGCTGGAGCGGGAGCTGCAGGAATGCCAAGCGTGTGTCCCGGGGACACTCCGGAGCGTCCCCGCTCCCGCTGCAGGAGTCCAGGAAAATGAGCAGTGATTAAGAAACCGACAGCGGCGTAACGGGCCGGGGGAGTTTGTGTTTCATAGCGAGGGGGGGAGGAGGAGGAGGAGGAGGAGGAGGAGGAGCTTCCTCTCTCCTCTCTCAGCCTCTCAGCTCCGCTGTGAGCCCGGGCATCATCCTTCTGCTGCCTCAGCCTGCTGCAGTCCACCCACGTGTGGACCAGGGACGGTTCTGACTCTCAGAGACACGTTCCCATAGACCGTAAACACAACATGGACGTAGACTTACAGCTATGACAAACGAGGCAAACGCAGAGGTGACTTTACTTGTAATACCACAGAGATCAGAGATGAAAAGAGCTCAGCTCCCTCTGCTTCAGTGTTCCAGTGTAATCATGGGTGCAACTACCATCATCTGACTTTGTGTGTGTGTCACTCACAGAAACAACAACAAGACAGCGACAGACGTCCAGCTCAGGGTCAGTCAGGGCAGAATGTGACGGGGAAGTCAAGTGTGAGTGGAACGAGATTTCAGCCTCTGCATCGACTTCACCTCAGCCTCAGATGATGACACGTCCCCACGAGGCCACAAATCTCTTTACAAATCTCAGCCAGGCTTGTTTCCAGATTCCGATCTGATTCAAGAATGTTTTACAAATCCTGTGAGTTTGAATTGAGCTGGAATTGAGGTTGCAAACAGAAAGTAGAATAGCAAACTGAAACTGAAATTCCATTTGATCATTTTGGTGTATTCCAGAATCATGCTTGACAGTTCATTCCATACAAGACTAATTTATATATCATTATATACATAACATGATTTTTTAATTACAGCAAATGACAATTAAGAATAAAAGCATCACCTCTAAAACAGATGATTTAATTTGACATATTATACGATGTATTAACTTTGATATTATGGAAAATGGTGGAAAACACTTAATTTCCCAGAAATAAAAAGAATGTTACTAATTATTCAAAATAGGGTGAATTTGTGTTTAATTTTAAGTATTTGAAAAGTATTTTTTAGGACTGAAGCCAAAACGTAACCTGAACTCTTCCTGTTACATGGCTCAGAAGGAATTTCTCTGAATCGTACTGAATTTATTTCCACTTCCTGTCTTCTCAACTCCAGTTCAACATCGCAGGACTGGCAGAGCCATGTAAATTCCAGTTCTCATCCCAGATTTGGAAGTAGCAGCCTATGGGAATGTCCCGGGAGAAACCCTGGGGAGGTGAGAGCCTCTGGTAGGCGAGCGGTCTGGGGAGGTGAGGCCGGGGCAGAGATGCTGAGGGAGGTGAAGGTCTCCACTGCTCCCTCATCTCCTCAGTGTGCTCCACTGCTCCCCTGATGTGAGGGGCCTTGTACCGGGCCGACTTTTACATGGGCGTAAAAATACTGCTTGATGGTGCTTGTGTGTGTGTGTGTGGGGGGGGGTCTTACCTTGAAGAGGCCGTGCTTGTGACTGTGCTGGCCCAGCCACACCCCGCTGCCGGGGGTGAGCTCCATCTGAGGGGGGTCGATCACTCGCTCGTAGATCCTGCGTGACAACAGCCAATCAGAGGACAGCGTTTAGTGACGAGGCCGGCGTGGACACAACTACAGGATTCAGTGTCAGGGACAAACAGTAGGTGCAGGTGTCAGATAGGCCGGGGGCGTGGAGGACATGTCCCCACCCCTCTCTGTCAATAGGTACAGTATGTTGCCCCCCCACACACACACACACGCTCTCCCCACCCCCATCATTTATTAACCAACTTAATGAAGAAATTATGTCACTGTCATGTGTCAAGTTTCCAAACTTCCTCCCTCTCCTTCCCTCCTCTCTCTATTTCCTCTCCTGCCTTCCTCCTCCTCCTCCTCCTCTCCCCCTACTCTCTCCCATCCTCCATCCCCTCCTCCTCCTCCCTCCCCCTCCTCCCTCTCCTCAAGCATGACAGCCAGTCTCGCCTCACAGCTCCCTAACACTGGGTTGATGTATCTGGACCTGGGACGGAGGCGGGATTACCAGGCCAGACACAACCAGGCTGGGGCCTAATCAAGGCAAACATCCCGCGAGTCGTTCAGGGTCATATCCACCCCGACACCGAGACGAGCTGGACGACACCGCCTGGCTGCGTGGGGCCTGTGCCAGGGTGGGAGGATGTCACAGAATCATTTCTCAGCTTTTCTCCGGCTCCCACTCTGAGTCTAGTCCCAGCGTTACATGTTCTGATCCGTGACAGAGGAGCTGAAACTATCTGTAGGAGCTGCTACAGCGATATGGAGATGCATCATCGCGCTACATAAACATTAACACCTCTTATTAGAGCGGCTTCCAGAGCAGAGTCTCCGTGCTGTCAATCACAGACTTTTTAGGATCGTACTCACAGGTCCATGAAGCAGCACTGGAGTTAGAGGCACTTAGTGAAATGACTCCACGTGCTATAAGAACACAGCCTGAGCTACTAAACACTGCAGCCCCGCTGGTTTTTATTGTTTAAAGGTTTTGTCATTTTGGAAATGTGTTTTGCTCAGAAAACGAGGAACAGCCAGGTTGAGAAAAAGTTTAATCAGCCCATCGGTTCCAAGGATCCCAGAACAGGTGACCCCCGGTGCTATATGCCTTCCCAAGCATAAACTCAGCTGGAGGCAGGAGGGAGGAGGAGAGGGAGGAGGAGGAGGAGGAGGGCCAGTCATCTGACTGATATCTTTAATAACACAATATGTTGTTAAAGTTTCTGAGGCTTTGCACACAGATAATCTGGTCGATCTACTCGCTAAAAGCTAAACGTTCTGCAGCTCGCATCATCACATCCAAGTCACCACTACTCTACGGCTCGACTCTGAAGAAGAATGATTGTTATTCTGCGTTTCCGTCACACACAGAGTGAAATGAATGTGAGCGCTGGGAGAAGAAAATAAAGAGCTAGCGGTGGTAATCCGTTCGAGCCCTGCCGCTTCCAAGGTTTTTATCGACTCTTTGGTTTTGATTTGCTCGTACACACGGCTGGCTGCTAATCACCAGGCGATCTGTACCGCTCAGGGAAGCCGTGGCCGCACCCACCCAGAGGCAGGAAACACACGTCCTCCTCAGGAGACGCAGGAGACGCAGGAGACGCAGGAGACGCAGGAGCCAGAGATGCATCTGACAGGTGGCGGGGGGACGGGCTCCGTCGGGACGTCTTCATGTCCATATGTCCTCTGATGTTGTCAGGAGGTATTAACGCGCTTTAAGTCACCTGTGAGTGTGTTGCGTGCAGGTGATTCTACCATTAATAAACTGCCAGGGCTCATTTTAGCACACGAGTCAAAACAAACAACAGAAAAACAGACTTAAATGAGATTCAGTGGAAGGATCGTCGGCCTTAAGTGCAGCTACACAGGTTAGTGCAGCATTTGTTTGTGATGGATTAAATCATCTCTTTAAAGACAGGAGAGATGACTTTTAAATGACACTCTAGGTTCAATCTAAACACCAAAGGCAAACAAACAGCAATACACTTCCCCATAGCGAGGGAGTAAAATCTAAATACAGCCCGTCACTGTCAGCTTGTCTGTTTGTCCAATAAACGCTACAAAGAAGTGGAATATCTTTGTTATTTTTAGACGCACGACTCAAAATACTTTTGGTGCTTCTTTATAAATCACACACACCTGAGTATGCAACATCACAGGTGATGGTGATGACAGGCTTCAGTGTCTCGCCCAAGAACGCTCCGACATGTAGGCCGCACTGGGCTGGGATCGAACCGCCGACCTCCCGACCCCTAGAAGACGGACCAAACCAACCACCAACCACCAACTGACCGACCCCTAGAGGACGGACCATACCAACCACCGACCACCAACCTACCGACCCCTAGACGACCAACCAAACCAACCACCAACCGACCACCGACCAACCCTTAGATGACCAACCACACCAACCAACCGCATGCATAGGGCATAAAGTACATGATGTTTTGTGTTTTCACAAAACTGGACAAACATGACTTGGCATGACTTCTTTTTTCCAGTTTTGATGGTTTCATGCTCTCGTTTGCCAGAACTTCATCACATACAACACACTGAGGTCTGTGGCCCTTGTTGACCTGAATATATATGAAGATCCACACTGTAAATACGATGCAATATAATTTACGCTTTGCCGTTTTACTGTAACTAACTCCTCACAAACATGAAGCGAGCATCAATCAAACTGTGGTTACCATGGTTACTGGGCCTCGGCAGCTGAACTCTGACTCCTGCTTTTCAAAAAAAGTTATTTTTCAGAATAAAAGACAAAACGTCATCAGATTATTTACTTTGTTTAACCAGCTGTCCACGACCCATCCACAACAGTCCGCGACCCATTTTTGGGTTGAGAACCACTGAGCTGGAGCATTATTTATGTAACTTTAATTTTATTGATATCAGCCTCATGACGATACTTGACCCATATCAAAGCTTCAGCTAGGAACAATTCAGGACTAACAGTCTAAACAAAACTGGAGCTTAGATCCAAACAAAGATAGTCCGCGAAATCACAAGAAAACCGGAACAAAACAGGATTCAAACAAAAATCATCACCAGTAAGAAGAAATAAGAAAAATACTTAAAGACAGGACGATCGACTCGAAGAATACCAGACGAAGGGACATGATGAGCGAGGCAGTCAGGGAAACGTTGACAGGGGACCAGCATTACAATTAACAACTCCAACCAACAAAGGAACAGAAACCGACCAGAGCAAACCTGCCATCACACAGGAACAGGAAGCTGGAGGCAGCTTGTCCACGCTTCGCTAACGTGTTCCCAGTTCCCATCGTGGCTGGGTGGCAGGAGGCCAGTCACTGACTCGCATCCTCACTAAGATAGCATAAGCCTCTGAGGCTTTGCAAACAGACCAACCAGACGCTCCTCTCGCTGAACCTACAGGTCTGGGACTGGTAGGGTTTATGCACCGAGCTACCCCCGGGGTGTCACCAAATCAACCAGGACTGAAAATCTGCAGGATTAGAACATTTATGGGGGATTAGCGGCTTTTTTGGCAAATCCTCGAGCATCTCACGCACAGTGGCGAAGGGAATATTAATCAATAAAAGCTCGTTGGGACGGCATGCCGAGGGGAATGATACATGATACAAGCGGAGCCGCCTGATCCGGAGAGCGACCGCTTCATCCATAACCAGCAAAATAGGCCAGCGCTGCTCCACATTCACGCTGCTGCTCCTCCTAACCTCTATCGACATCTGTGTGGAAGTGGAAGGAGGAGGAGAGAGAGGGAGGGAGAGGGAGAGAGAGAGGGCCAGAGGGAGAGAGAGAGAGCCAGAGAGAGAGAGCCAGAGAGAGAGAGAGAGCCAGAGAGAGAGAAAGGGAGAGAGAGAGAGAGAGAGAGAGAGAGCCAGAGAGAGAGCCAGAGAGAGAGCCAGAGAGAGAGCCAGAGAGAGAGACAGAGAGAGCGACAGAGAGAGCGACAGAGAGAGAGAGAGAGAGAGAGAGAGAGAGAGAGAGCCAGAGAGAGAGCCAGAGAGAGAGACAGAGAGACAGAGAGCGACAGAGAGAGCGACAGAGAGAGCGACAGAGAGAGAGAGAGAGAGAGAGAGAGAGAGAGAGAGAGAGAGAGAGAGAGAGAGAGAGAGAGAAAGAGAGAGAGAAAGAGAGAGAGAGAGAGAGAGAGAGAGAGACCCACATCTTAATCCAGATGACAGAGCTGGGCAGGTGCGGAGCGGCTCGCCCATCCTTCATGTGGCTGATGAGGCTGAGCTGACTGAGCTGCAGAGCTGCGTTATAGCCAGAGCTATGCTAAAAGGACCATATGCCCAGGCTGTAAAAAAAATAAATAAAAAAACAACTCACATCTTACTACATAGCACACACACTTTGTTGACAGTCCACTTCAATAAGCTGCCAGGACGCCTCATTTCCACGGATTTTGCCAGCTGAATTGAATAAAGTGCGTTTAATCTTCGGCAGTCAGGATTTCCGCTATCCTGCCTGGCCCTCTCCCAAGTTTGTCTTTAAGCCACCGATAAGAGCAAACACGTTCAAAAGGACTAAATAAACAGTCAAATCTGATCTCAAAACGCTCATCAAACGCCATCAAAACAAGTGTCCGTCTAACTTGGGAGGGATTACACGACAGGACGTACTAAAAGCAACAGCTTTCATCCTCCGAAGTGTGACACGGTGTATCTGGGTCTCTGGCAGCCTTCAAAACAACAATCTCAATCACGGCCTTCATTATTTGCTCTGCCGGTATCTGCCAGCCACACTGAACTACAGACCACTTCCAATTTTCCACTAGTCGAGCCGAAGACTCTCTCTCTCTCTCTCTCTCTCTCTTTCATTCTCTCTCTCTGTCTCTCTCTCTCTCTCTGAAACTGGGAGTCGGGATTTGCTTTCAGGCCGCCCGCCTCACGGTGGGAGCAGATTCTCAAAGCTCCAGCTGAGGGTCCGCCCGGAGGAGCAGCTGGGACCCACCGCATCTCTGAGGCCACAGGGAGGGTTTCCTGCTGGGGGGGGAACACAGGCAGGAACGGCGAGGAGCGGGGATTCAGCAGCAAAACCCGAGGACGTCCGAGTCCTCTGTCAAATTGATTTCATTAAAGACCGTTTCAAAGTGGCATCGTACTTTACGACTGTCACACTGGAGACGTGAAGCTCAGGGAGATAAAGCTCTAAAACTCAGAAGACAAAACTTCTCCACTTTTGTACGACCGCCTTGTACAAGAAAGGAGAGAAGAGGGAGGATAAAAGTTTGACTGAACTTACACTTGGTCCTACACAACGAAACATAATTCTAAACCTTATTTATCACATTGATTTAAAAAATAAAGTGAGTCTTGTTCTCTTCTCTCCCACCTAAGGCCCAGGGCTCCTCCTGTGAACAGTCTTGTTCCCGTGTGTTTGGACAGTAAATTAAAGGAAATAATCGAACCAAATCCTCCGGTTCAGATAAGGAACGGCCGCGTCCTAGATAAATATTGGAAAAGCCGATGGAGTCGCTGTGTTTTAGTTTTTTTCCTCGCCTAAAACAAACCAGCACCCTCGTCTCTGAGGTGTTCCAGCAGCATAAAGATAAATACCTACAGGCTGAAGGTCCAGGTCCTGGATCCTCGCCCATACACACTCACTATCAATACAAAACCCCATTCTATCTGTGGGCTGGGGAGGAAGGAGGTGCCAGGGGAGATAATCTGTACAAAGGTTCTGTTTTTCCTCCGAGATAAAAAAAGAAGACATTTAGCAGTTTCTAGGACAGGATGCAGGGAGAATCTACTCTCTGTCTGGTCACTGAGAAGCGTCTGCTCTGTCTCTTAATCCTAGTGTGTTGGCTCGTCTTCTCAGCTGCTCTGTGACATATCTATGTACATACATCACATATGTATATACACACATGACATATGTATGTACATACATGACATACGGCAGAGATGAGACCGCTCTGCTCTCACCTATGGTGCAAACACACAAAGCAAAGTGTAAAAACAACAAAGGAAAAGTACAAATATAAACAGTAACTATGCTATCAGGCTACTACACTACAACTACAGCACTACATTAAGAGACATGGGATAGACAGACAACAGAGAAGGGCTCATATGTGTTTTGCAGAGTAGCATATTAATGTAAATATACTCTGATGAAGTGAGTTTTTGCGTGGTAGAGCAAACAGTGCAAACCAGCAACAACCCTGACTTCATTTCTCCCCCAGAGGAGAGCAGCACTGGTCCTGTGTGACCAGGAGGAGACGAGACGCTCTCTCTCCTCCGTGGAGCAATCATCGGGCTGATCCTCGCTCACCGTCCGTCTGACGGAGGACGGGAACAAAGTGAGAGCTACGGTACGGGCCGGCACTCTGCTTCACGCTGGCACCCAGTAAAATGGGTCTGAATGGGTGGTTACAGTAATTGCAGCATAGCTGAGGCTCATTTACAGCACAAAGGGTCTTTTTTTAGAGACAGAGGTAAAACTTCTGATATTTACCAGAAACATGCGACGCGACCAAGGAACCATGTTCTGAAAGTGCAGCATTTATCACTTACTTTTTCCCTCCTTTGATCATCAAAAGCAGAGACGGGAAATTATGTTTACACGGGACTAATTAGCGACGGAAAACATGCAAACATGAACGCAAATTATGTTTTCTATTAACATAATGAAAAGAATGAGGCAAAGACGCACTCCTGGCAAGTAAATGCAAATGAGCTAGGAGCTCGGTTTTATTATTCCTCGCCAACAGAGGCTTTCTTACAGGGCTGCACTTCGCTCAGTGAAGAAAGCGTCTCATTCTCTATGTGGAGGCAGGTGAGACAATGTGCCTGTCGACATGCCTGAGCTCTACGATCCGTGTACGTACGGAGAGGAGACTGATCACGTGTTATTGTGTCTTAACGCTGTGACTTTCCACAAACCGACCGACTAATCAGGTTAAAAGCTGCGTCCTGGAGTCTGTGGAAGTGGAACGACACGCTCGCTCTCCTCACCTCACCGTTCTCCTCGACATCTCTTAAGAGCATCCACCTCTGAAAGGGCATCTGTCTGTCTGTCTGCCTGTCTGTCTGTCTGTCTGTCTGTCTGAATGTGTCGAACTGCTCCGTTCCAGCTCAGACCGGAGCGCCGCCGCCCACAGAGGCTGACAGACCTCGGTATTCCCGGCCTGCCACGTTTCAGTCGATACTCCCGACTCGCTGCTGGATCCCAGGCGAGATGCTGGACTGGGATGGGAGACCTGAAAAGTCTCCAGCGTGGGAAATAAATCAGGGAGATTTTTTTACATTTCACCGATAAGCAATGCAAACTGAACAGAACTGGTGCATCCATGGCGGGAGGAAAGTGGAGCAGATCCTAATAAGATGGCAGACGTGTCACGTTTAATGGATAAAATGACCCAAATTCTGTTTTACCCCGAGTGTGGCGCCGGGCGTGGGGACGGTTATGTAGATGAAGATAGAATCTAATCTGGCTTTGTCACCCAATACCCGGAGGAGCAGTTCTGCTGCTTCCTCTCTGTCTCACATATCTGTAATTACTTCACCTCGACGACGACCTTATCTGTTGATAAAAGCACCCCCCCACCCCCACCCCCTAAAACACACACACACACACACACACACACACACACACACACACACACACACACACACACACACACACACACACACACACCTCGGTAGGACGCGACCATTGGAGCTGCTGATATATTCCGGCAAGGAATAAAAGAGGATATGGAGAGTGTGTACGCACATTTGCACATTTATGTGTGTGTGTGTGTGAGTGAGTGAGTCCCCTGGGTCTCCTTGCTGTAGGGACCACCTCCTCCTCCTCCTCCTCCTCCTCCTCATCCACCTCCTTACATGAGGTGTGATGGACCCTGCTGAGCTCCATGCGGGGCGGCTACGGTAATAACACACTCCATCACACCTTCTGAGACAACCGTGGACCTCACACACACACACACACACACACACACACACACACACACACACACACACACACACACACACACACACACACACACACACACACACACACACACACACACACACACACACACACACACACACACAGGCCGACACTAACCTAAATAACTACTAACTAGCCTGGTTTCTGTTAACCCGTTTGTCGCCCCTTCTGTCACAGCACGTCACTCGGGAATACAAACAACATGGCGGAGGAACAGAAAAGTAGATCTGAGCTCGTTCAGAGAACGATTCAGTCACAGGAAGTGAGTGTGACCTGGTGGAAGACAACCAGGGGGTGGACTGGCTTCCTGCGCTGCCTACCTCACACCTGCAGCACGTTGCAGAAAATCGATGAAAAAAATGAAGAAAAAAAAAACCTTCATTGACATTTAAAACATTTCCCTCATTAGACTGGCTGGGGAAGGAGGAGTAATTAGTGCCAGGCCTGTGTGTGTGTGTGTGTGTGTGTGTGTGTGTGTGTGTGTGTGTGTGTGTGTGTGTGTGTGTGTGTGTGTGTGTGTGTGTGTGTGTGTGTGTGTGGGCGGCCACAGCCGCCTCATTGACCTAAACATAGGTTATTCTGCTGGAGTCGTCCATTTGATCAGGGACCCGAGGTCTATGTAATCCATATCATTTCCTCTAAGCCTCCGCAGCGCTCCACGTCCTGCACAGAGTCGCCCGTCGACCGTCACACAGCCGAGCTCTGTGGTCGCACACAGACGCAGACTAAGCTTCACGCTTTTTTAAGGATGACGGGCCTCAAGATGCCCAGAGATGTTCCAGCCATGTCCATCCTGGAGGAGACCCCGAGGCAGACCCAGGACTCCATGGAAGAGTCCCAAACCGAGCCCTTTACCCAATCACTGACTCAGAGGAAGTGTGTGAGGTCATCAAGTCAGCGAGTCAGTGAACATGTCCTGCATGGCCCCCTATGGAGAGCCAGCATCGATACTGACTTACTGTTAGGAAATTACCCACAGTTCATTGCGTTGTGAGGTCACACACGGGATGCCAGTCACAACAGTATCAGAGACAGAGACATGAACAGGGCTGCTACTCTACTCTACCAGCCGGCATTTTCCCATGTTGGCCTATGTCCAGTCTGTAACTATTTGACTACTAACTAGCTCGTGGATTAAGACTGACTGATCAGGGACTCCATTCCTCACTCTCCTGGTCAGGCTAGTAGATTGAAGTCAAAAGTCAGAGTCAACAAGTCAGAGAGGATTCAGAGCTGGAGTCTATGGGAACAGCAGACCCTAACCAGAACTACCCCCACGACCTGGACCTTGATAGTGGCTGCAGACGAGACGAGACGAGATGATGAGGTGTCAAGGTTACAGACGACATCGTGTGGCATTGATAACCTGATTCCATGATTCCAGCTCATTATCATTCCTTGCACACTGCCCCCCCCCCTCCTCCCCTCCCCTCCTCCCCTCCTAGGCGTCGATGAACAGGTAATGAAGTAATGGATGCGGGCCGCTCCGCTGAGCAGCGCTGGCACTGCCCTTCACAGGAAATTAAAACGTAACACCTGGGTCGTCCTCGTCGGGACGGCCGCCTCCAGGTCTCCATGCACAGCTTAGCTGTGACTTAGAACTGCCAGCACGCATCTTTACATCTCGTAATGAGCACCTTAAAACTTTAAGATGCATTAAAGACTAGAAAAACCTGGATGTGTGGTCCATCCATCCACTTTCCTGCTTCCTTCACTCCTAGGGCAAAGGTCTCCAGCAGAGTTATAATTGACCTTTCTTTCCCAAAGTTAAATTACAGAAGCAAAACACTAAATCTGACATATTTCCTTCCAGAATAGCAATAAAACCATCAAATGCTGAAAACTCCAGCAAATGCGTGACTTAGCAGCAAAAATGCCTCAGACCAGCTGAATTTCATGGGATCATTCATGGGTTCTTCCATAACATTCAAGGTAAAGTAAACCCAAACTAAGTGTTTTAAAATGAGTATTTATCATCAGTAAAATGTCTTTGTACTTGAACTTGGAATCATTCATCGTGTGTGCTACCTGCTTGACATAGTTCTGAGGTCTGTAAAGCCGTATTACTGCACGCGTGGATAAAGTCTTGGGAAGAAAGACAAAGACAGGAAACAGCAACAGCGGGATTATCTGGCCGCGTGCGGCTTCATTGCGGGAGTCGTTATTCTAATGCTCCACTCCGCTCCAGCGCTCCCGTTCTTGTCCTAATGATAGTTGTGGCCGGCTGATGAGCTGCTTAGCAGGTAAGAAAAAGAGAAGAACATACCTTCCGGCTCACTGGCTCCTCTAATGAGCAGAGCAGAGAGTGTCATTTTCTGGCTGCCGGACACAAAAGCCGCACGAGTCGTATCATTATGAGATCTTCAAGGTGGAGAGCTCCCCGCGCCTCCCCGCCCCCATCAGCCGGGGGGGTGGCGCCAAAGACCGGGCTTTATTGCCCCCGTCGAAGGGAACGTCTGATTGTGAGGCCGAAGCCGTCTCATCTACGAGACATTATTCAGCCCAGAGGATGCTGATTATTATGATGGGGGGGGGGTGAAGCATTATTGGACTCAATGTGTCGCCTGCCCACTTCTTTACATGGCTGCAAACACTGAGAATCTAGAAAATGGCCACAAAGCAAATTGAAAGAAGAGGAAAGACAATATTTCAGTTCCCAAAATAGAGAAGCTCAGCTTTCAATCCGTGTCTGTAAACCGTCCACTCACCTGAATGTACCGTGACAAACAACAGCAAAACCACCAGCTGGCATTCTTCCATTTTTAGCAGCTCCCTCTCTTAGAGCCCGCTTTGATATTTGCTTCAAAAAAAAAGAATAAAAAAATCACGCATAATTGATCGATCTTGGAGCGTCGTTAGGGAAGTTGAGTGCGTGACTGTGGAGGCAGATAAGAGCCATCAGCACTGATAGTCAGCTGTTTAGAAACCTTAATTAGGACATCATTCAAAACAGCTGCCCTGAGAGAGAGAGAGATAGAGAGAGAGAGAGAGAGAGAGAGAGAGAGAGAGACAGACAGACAGAGAGAGAGAGAGAGACAGAGAGAGAGAGAGAGAGAGAGAGAGAGAGAGAGAGAGAGAGGACGGGGGGGGGGGGGCAGAAGGGGAGAGAGAGGGAGCCAGAGAGAGAGAGTGACGGAGAGAGAGAGAGAGAGAGAGAGAGAGAGGGAGAGGGAGAGAGACAGAGGGAGAGGGAGAGGGAGAGAGACAGAGGGAGAGAGAGAGAGCCAGAGAGAGTGACAGATAGAGAGAGAGAGAGAGAGAGAGGGAGAGAGAGAGAGACAGAGAGAGAGAGAGAGAGACAGAGAGAGAGAGAGTGACAGAGAGAGAGAGAGGAGAGAGACAGAGGGAGAGAGAGAGAGCCAGAGAGAGAGAGTGACAGAGAGAGAGAGAGAGAGAGAGCGAGAGAGACAGAGAGACAGAGAGAGACAGAGACAGAGAGAGACAGAGAGAGAGAGAGGGGGAGAGAGAGGGAGAGAGACAGAGAGAGAGAGACAGAGGGGAGAGACAGAGGGAGAGGACAGAGGGAGAGAGAGAGACAGACAGAGAGACAGAGAGAGAGAGAGAGAGACAGAGGGAGAGAGAGAGACAGAGAGAGAGAGAGAGAGACAGAGAGAGAGAGAGAGAGAGAGAGAGAGACAGAGGGAGAGAGAGAGAGAGAGATAGAGAGACAGAGAGAGAGAGTGAAAAATAGAGGCTGACAGAGGCACCGGAGGAAGAGAGAGAGCTCGATCATTGACAGGGTTCATTTAAAGTGAGTCTCACTCCGTTACTGAACCACAGACAAGCTGTGGTCTGGAAATGAAAACACACCTGGGTTGGAAATAATAAAGTGGTAAAAATGGAGGTATTCAAAATGAAAAAAAACATCCCTCTCGCTGCCACAAAAAACAACTCGTTTCCTTCCGCAACTACATCTTTTAAAGATCGATGTCCATGTGTGAGTTATGGTCCAGGCCGGATGAATAATGGAGACCTGGTACGGCTATTGTTAGCCTAGCGTGTGGCTAATTCGGGGGCCACAATGAACGCCTCTTCATTACCGTGTCCTCACGCTGTCTGAGCATCTGCTGCACTGAACCTGGAGTCCACAGACGTCAATCACTCAGTCAGACAGGAGGGGACATCCAGACGAGCCATCCCAGCGGTGGAGCACGCTCTGTGAGCTACGCACACAGGTCGGAGCGAGACTTGGAACCATGATGGAACCCAGCACGGCTTTCTGATGATAATTGGTTTAATTGGAAATTAAGTTTGAAACTAAGGGAGGAAAAATCAGTTCCTATAAGGGGGAATTCTGGGTTGTCATCGCTGGTCGGGCCACAATTATTGTATAATTGTTTTTTTATATAATTTTTAAGGCAACCTAACTTCACTGTGACCACTATGGTGATCATAACTAACAGATTGAATCATAAACCAAGTTTTTCCTGAGGTCTTGCAGTCAATAATGGTGTCATAATGAGCTCAGTGCAGAGGCAGACACATACATGTCTCCTGTGTGGTAGCGTGCATGTTAGAAATATATCTTCTCTTTCTTCAGTTAATACTTTATTCTATATAGTGTGTATGTGCGCAGGAGAGAGACAAATCCATAGCATAGCATAGCATGTTGACAGATATCAGCTAGGGCCATATGGTGGATACATGGTGAGTAACCCATCTGTGTGCAGAGTCATTAATACCACTTAACTGCTCAGGTTATAAACAGAGCGCTTTATGAACTGTTTTCTCCTTCAATGAAGAAAAACGTGTGATCGTTATGCACAAAGATACTCAGAAATCAATCGAAAGTGCCAATTCATCTACAAATGACAAAGTGGGAGGATAATCAAAGAGAGATTGAAAATCAAAACAGACAACTGCAGAGACACCAGCGATGGGCCCGATACGTGAGCGGAGATGATTAACTCTCCGTCAACATGAGGCGGCTTCAGGGCCACGATGGAGACGCTGTGGAGCTGTCGATGTGCTGAAACCTGTCGATGGAGCTGACCTTGATCACGGAATAAACACCTCCTATTACAGAAAATGTCACAAGAAGACGCACGTGTAATAGCAGCTTCCTAAGGTGATCAGACGTGCTTAATGAGGTGTGATAGCTTCTACCTCTCCATAAGTGAAGCCTGTCACTCATGAGCACACAGGACTGTGACAGTCACCTGGTTTCACATATGTAAACCTGCAGCAGAAAACAGGAAATAAAGTAACTGAGATCGTCTCTTAAACATGAGAGATAAGAAAAATAAGAAACAAACCATCTATGTAGTCTGTGTTATAATGACACATATGCACCCTATACAGTCACACACAGTGTGAGAGAGGACCAGTGGATGACTCCACATACTGTCGCTACAGACCTTTTTTTTTGTCCGCAGCGTTTCCATGACAACAGATAACTTGCTTAAACGTTTCTGCATCTGTTCTGCTCCGACCGTCTCTGCCAGGTTTGCGTCGACCCTCCGGCACCTCTGTCCGCTCTCTCACTACAGCTCGGCTTCCAAACTTAATGGAGGAGACGAGTTCTTCGCAGACTTCTCTCTATTTTGGTTGTTTAAAGGACCTGCTTTTCGTTTTGTCCACATGAGCAGCTCAGCTATGGAACTGAATCAGACCTGAGAAACACTCAAAGTGCCACAGGTGCTGGAGAGAGACGCTGCCCTGCGACCTCTCCTCAACACAGCTCTCCGAGAGAGACCAATCTTAGCCCTGCAGCTATCCACGCTTTGAGCGAAGCAACATTTTTTTTTTTTTTAATATACTTGCAGTTGATTTTTTGGTCTCGGTGAAGAAAACAAATTCCTGCTGGAGAATCCACTGAGGGGCTTTGCAGGGAGAAAACATGAAACTGGAAAATGGAGGTTGAGTGCATCTTGAAGGAGAATCTGCGGCTGCTTTTGTTTTTGGAGCCAGGTTCAGGGAAGCCCTGAAGGACCGGCGCCAACGCAGAGGTGAAGCCGGCCCGCTTTCAACTCCACCCCCCCACCTCCCCCCTCCTCCTCCACCTCCACCGCCCCCACCTCCCCCCTCCTCCTCCACCTCCACCCCATCTCAAGGTTGACTTTCATGGTGCATTTGAAGATCAGAGGAGCAACAGAAACCCTGGCAAACACCTCCACTCCACCCCCCCCCCCCCCCCCCACCTCCCCCCCACCCCCCCCCGGGCTCTGAGAGTCAGATGCAGCACAGCTGGAAGCGATGCTCAGAAACAGCCGAGCCCCGCAGGGAGGAAAACGCCAGCCGGCCTCGCACACATCCACCTTCTGTGAGCGGGTTAGAGCGGAGGGCCGGGCCAATGTCAGCACCGCGCTTCGCCGCTCGGCTCCAAAACAAAGAGCCGGCTCCCGACGTCTGGCCAGGGACTGTTTACGCAAACAATCAGGGGAAACGTTTGGAAACTGCGATGACATGAAACCTGTTTTTAGGTGTTTGACCTCGTCTGGGTCGGCACCACGCTCACAGGTGTGAAACAAACACTGTTGTCAGTTTATTTACCAGATTATACTCTCAATCATCATGTAATCTATATGCTGTTGGAATGATGACATTTCCCCTATGTGGGACAATTCAGGGTCTTATTCTAGTCTATTCTGTTCTACTTTTATTCCATTTTTCTTTTCTTTTCTAGCTAAGTATGGGTAGTTAATCATTAGTAACCTTTTGTTCTGATCTGTATTTGGACCTGCACCTTGCATGACATTATTTCTTCATTACTTAAGTTTTTTTTTTTCCTATGACAAAAAGTGGTTAGGACATCCAGTGTCCCCAGTGTATCTGACACCAATAGACACGTGTGTGTGTGTGTGTGTGTGTGTGTGTGTGTGTGTGTGTGGGAGAGAGCGTACTCCAGACCAGAAGATCCATCCACATCCGTCAGAAGGAGACGTGCTGCCCCTCTCCCCCTCCACACATCCAAACACTAGAACATTTTGGTGTTTCAATGCAAATCATTGTCCCCAAATGTCTGAGTGTATTCATGGAAAAGGAGCCTAAAACGCTGCCGACGCAAAACAGCAAAATGTGTTTTTTCTTCGTTCAGTCGGCTGTGGACAACAGACATCAGCGTCCAGGGATGGGACGGGTGGAGGCATCAGCACAGGGGTGGAGGCGTCCAGACCCCCCCCCCCCAGGACGCAGGAGTGCATCATCACAGTGACACTGTCTCACTGATGCTGGTGCTAATCAACCTGTGTGCTGGTGTAAATTTGTTATGCCAAACTGTGCGGCTCTCAAAGTGGAAAACAAACAAGAGCCGGGGCTCTAATGAGCACCGGGCGACGCTGGAGGATACCAGCAATTATCACAGGAAGTAAACGGACAAACCAGCCTCCTCCAGGCCGTACAGAGAGGATGAACCAGCAGATCCATCACTGAGCCCGACTGCACAAAGCATCATACTGGGAGGCTTCTCTTAGTGATGTCAATAATCCTTTTTGTTTTACTTCTACTTTGTTTTGGTTTCCAACAGGTTTTCAAATCAGGCTCCCTGAGCAGGTGAGAAATGACGATGGAGGCTTCAACGAGGTTCACCGTGGCTCATGACAACGACTGGGAATAATGGTCTGTTCCAGTCACCTCGAAGTCTGAGCTGGGAATGACGTCACAGCCAAATGTTCTCACACACACACGCACACACACACACACACACACACACACACACACACACACATTGAACAATACTATGTGTACGACTGATTCAGTGCAACTGAAACTAGTCAGAAGTACTGAACAGAACAGAATATTAAACAGGAGCTTCTACTGTTTACACTCGGGGCGGCCATCTTGGATTATCAACTCAGGGGTGGTGAGGAACACTTTAACCATAGCACCATAACCACCAGACCAGTGAAGACTCCATTACCTTCATTATGTGAGGAACACAGTGAACGCAGCTACATTTACATGTCACAGAACATCTGAGCCGCATCATGCCAGCTCAAAGGAGAAGCTCTGTACTCTGCATTAGTGATTAAACGTCTGTTTTACAACATGATGATCCCAGATATACTATATGCCAAACTAAATAATTAAGCAGACATGTTGTGCAAAACTCATGTTTGTGTGCATAGTTTGATTTAAAGAACCCGCCACTACCGTGGGTGTATCTCCTCCACGAGGGATGTTCAAGATCTTAATAAAACTGGAGGATTTAACTGAGACTGCTCGATTAAAAAACAGCTGATTCAATAATGAGACGATGTAGCTCATGCAGCACTTCAACACCCCCGTCACCATGCAGCACACGCTTCCTCCTTCCTGAGCCCAGAACGTCTCCTGTTCCCCGGTGACCTTTTCAAAGTGTCTCTGCAGAAAGCCAGAACCTGCTGGCTGGTGTCTCCGAAGCCGCTCCGACTTAGAAATCATGTTAATGAACAATAACACGGAGTTCAGCTCTGCCAGGCCGGCGAAAACACACATTTACTCAGCTCAACCACGCAACCGATCAGTAGCGTTTATTATGGCGGGGGAGGGGGAGGGAGGTGGGGATGTGGGGGGTGGATAGAGATGTATGCCAGTGAGTAAGCCGGCCGGGCCGGGCCGGGCCGGGCCGGGCCGGGCCGGGCCGGGCCGGGCTGATGAGCTGTGAGGCGACCCGCAGTAATCAATGAGCAGCAGAAACATAATTACAGACAGAGAGCGAATGCTGATAAGCCTGGAAGCAGCGCTGCAGCGGAGCGGGGGACCCAGCCAGGCTGTCAAGTTCAGACGCCGTGATTAATCATGTCAATACCGCAGCGTCGGGGGAGCGGGTCCCCTCCACCCTCCACCCTCCACCCTCCACCCTCCACCCTCCACCCTCCACCCCTCCCCCGAACGCCAAGTCCAACAATCTGGAATCATTAGATCGACTTTCAGGTCACAGCAGAGCTAAAAAACAAAAAGGTGGAGACCAGAGGAGGAAACACATCCGAGAGGAGGATTGATGGATCCGATCCAACATGGCCGACCTCTTAACTGGTCTAAGTCGAGCCTCGAGTCGGCTGACATGACTCCAAATCATATCGAGGCTCGGGTCGTTGAGTGTCAAGTCTTTCAACCGGCAGATTGAAAGGAATAATTTCTACCAACTATAGTATTTCATTTTGGATAGTCTAAGTGTTCTGGCTCATAACAACATGAATGTTTTTGTACTGTTTGTACTGAAACACATGGAATCACATAATAATTTAGTGCAGCATACACAGTAGAAGGGAAACATCTGCACACAGTCACATCCTCTATGCAGCACGCTCGTCGCCAGAGTGAGTCATTATTAAGTGTATGAGAAAACCACTCGAAAAGCAAAACATCAAAGCAAACTTACAGCAGCCACTTAAAAAATCTGATTGTTAAACACTCAACATTTGTGATGTAACCATTAAATGTGTCCCTGCATACGCCAAGTGTATATATATATATATCACTAGTGGCTCAGATCTCACTTGAATCCTCCGAGGTGGATATTTCATAAGTGATTCTGGATTTAACTTTCTATCTATTATGATAATGTCTATGTGCCTGAGATAGCAGCTCTGCTGAGGTTTAAGAGTTCCACCGGCTCGCTCTCCAATGTGGCCACAGCCGCCCACACTGTCCTCGCTGAGTGGAAAACCACGTCCGCAGCCATGGAGGAGTCCTGCAGCCGCTACAGGGACGAGGCCGAGGGTTTGGTTGGACTGAATGGTCGGAGAACGTCTCTAAAACTGTCTGCAATAAGCAGGCTAGTAGCATGGGGGGGGGGGGGTTAAACAAATCTGTAGCAACAAGAATGATCGACCTTAGTAATCTATTTATAGTATAGCAACAGTGAGTGAGTGCACTTAACATTTGCACGTCAAATATTACATCATATCTCAGATAATCTATCTGCATGCAAGTCCTCTGCCTCGTCTTTAACCCGTAACGTTTTCTGGGGATCGATGTCGGACATGGACAGACACGAGGAGATCGACACAAACTCTGTTTTTTTCTCCCTCCGATCGAGTCTAAACTGAGCCGGAGGTACGAGCCCCATCAGGGCCGACTCTAAGCATGCTCCTGCCCGGGGCGAGATTAGTGTTCTGTGCTCCCTGTATATATATTTGTCTGTGTATATTTATATACACACACACACACACACACACACACACTACTGCACATACATGATGCACACCAATAACTCCTTCCACATGTGACTGAGCACGGTGGAGGACGGACCCAAGGCGAGTCAGTTAATGAGAAACTACTGAGGTTTGTTGTTTTCTTTGTTTGTAGTGATTTACTTTTACTCTTCTCCTCCTCCTCCTCCTCCTCCTCCTCCTCCTCCTCCTCCTCCTTCCTCCTCCTCTCCCCCACCCTGAGGCGACCCCTCCCTGGCCCGGGCCCAGCGCCAGCCTCCAGCCACTAGAACCGGAGCAGTCGGCGCCGCGACAAAGGAAGCAGGACGCTCGGCTCAATCTGAATTCTGGGGCCGTCGAGTTGTTAATCCGGCAGGAGAATGAAACGGTTTTAACGTCCCCTATCGTCTCCCTCTGGCACGAAGGAGCAGAGACGTTCCCAGCAGTCAGAGTCCACCTGACAGCGTGCGAGATGAAACGCACCCTCGCCCATTTACAGACACTTAAAACCTTTTAATGAGCAGTGAAATCAATGAGCTGCTGTTTAGCGCCTGCATCGGATTGATCTGAATTTCCAGGCTAATGGCTTTGCCGATTTGCTCTGAATTCCCGACCCATAAGAGGCGTGAGATGATGATGATGATGAGTTAAGCAGGGTTGTAAAAATGTTCACTTCTCATTGTTCTTCATCATTGAAGACAAAGGACAAGTCTTCCTCACAGGCCGGGTAGATCTCAGATGTTTAAAGCACATCTGCCTCAGGAACACACAGAGACTTAAACACACATGCAAACCTGAACACAGAAAAAACAGAACAGGCTTGGGCGACGTTAATTTGCAGTCCTCATATAAAGCCTCCTCATTAGTGCCCTCTGGGAGAGCCTGATTGGCAATCCTGGATAAACTCTGCCCGCTGGAGTGTTTATCAGCCGTATGAAAGCATTGAATTACAGGCTTTAACGGTGGGAAATTACGGATGGGAACACGTGGAAGCCACTATCAAATGGAAGCCAATATGGGAGGTTTTAACTGGGCCTCATTCGAGCCCTTCAGACGATCCCGACAAGATCAAACCGGCAGCTGTTCAGGACGTCGCTGGACGGATTCTGGTCACAACCTGAATCGCTAAAAGCTGCAGACCCGTCAGAGAAGGTGCGGCTCTGATCTTCCTCACGTGTGATTCGTTAGAACGTCCCAGGCTTGCTCAGATCTATGCTAGGAGGTCCCTCGAGGTCAGAGGGGAGTATTATATGATAAAAACAACTCAACTTTCATAACTCCTCTTAGGATTACTTAAGATAAATCTGAGTGGAAATGAGATTTTTGAGTCCAAGCGCACGTTTTTGAAAGGAAGCAGCAGAAATTGTGCCCTCAAACTGAATATTGATGAACTTGAATAAAGACAGGATGTGTCTTCCTCAATAGGTCAGTCCATGAAATATAGGCAGCTACAAGTCAGGATCAGGTGAGTGACGGCCCAGTATCATACGTTATCACCTTATTCTCACTGGTTAATGGTTTCAGAATCCATCCAAACTTTTGTCAATGGTGACCAGTTGAACAACTGGCACTGCTACTGGTCACAATGGGACGGTTAATCAATAGAAATAGGTTACAAAGCACATCTACAACGTGTAGCTCGCCGTCAACCTGACTACCTGTTGATGAGCTCCTGGAAACAAAGCCCAAAGTTTCGATTTTGCTTCCATCATCGAACAGCGTCTTCACCTCCTCCTGCGGCCCCGCTCCTCTCTCCTCTCTCCTCTCTCCTCCTCCGTCTCGTCCTGCGCCCAGATAACTAATCGACTACAGCGGCACTGAGCCCGATGGGAGTAATGGCCGCTCTGGGGGGTGGAGGGCTGCGATCGATACCTGCTGCACAATCTGCCTCTGCACCATATCAGCTTCTCATCCGAATAAAGGTGACGGAGCATGTAGCTCCAACTCCAACTCACCCGTGTGTATGTGTGTGTGTGTGTGTGTCAAACCAAAGGACAAGTGATGGCTTCCTGACTCTCTGAGGCGGGGGGGCTGGGTGGGGTGGGGGGGGGGGGGGTTACTGAGGCCCGAGAGGGATCGTCAGCAGCTGAAGTGCGTGTTTATAGATCAGCTCTGACTGGCCCTTTAGAAAAGAGGCTCGGCGGGCCGATCGATGAGGCGATTATATCATCGTTACCTTCCACTTCATTACGGAGCATTGTGTGAGCCGCACGCCTCGTCCTCCGGGGCTGAGCGCACACACCGCCTTTGTCACCACCCGACACGCGTGTGCTCACACACACACACACACACACACACATACACACACAGAGTTGTCGGCACTGTTAACAGCCTGTCATCCGCAGCGAGACGGTAGCGAACAAATATTTACCTTGATAAACACTGACAGCTCATTAGACGTGTCACTTCAAAGCAGCTCCGGCAAAAATAAATCCTCGCCGCCACTTGTGACAGAGACATGAAGGTGTTTTTTCTCCCTGCCTGCCTGTGTGCATGTGTGCGTGTGTGTGCGTGTGTGCGTGTGTGTGTGTGTGTGTGTGTGTGTGTGTGTGTGTGTGTGCGTGTCACCTGTTACAGTCCACGTGCAGCAGGAGGTGCGAGGCGCTGATGGTCAGTGCGATCTTGTGCCACTGTCCGTCGGCCAGGCGGTAGGGGAAGGACTCGGAGCGCGGCTTGCCTTTGAAGCGGTAGTGGTAGCGGATCTCCTCCCTCACCCCGCTGCTCTCCAGCTCAAAGTAGCTGTGGGGGGGGGGCAGAGGGCAGAGGTCAGGGGTCAGCGTGAGGTTCAGAGGATTGTCAGCATTTATATACATGTTATCCTTGGTGTAATATGCAGGCCATAAGACACCAACAATATAACGCTAATACTCTGACACATTCTGGAAAACAAAGAATTTTACATTCATTTATACACGTGATGTTAGGAGAAGATCAGAATTTTGACACACGGAGGCTACCGTAGTTGTACCCCAGTACATGTTTGAAACAGGAAGGAGCTAAAGTGACCCATACGGTTGAATGACATACAGGACTTTACTATTAGATGGAGGTAATTCCTGCACAACGTCCCTTTAAGGAGCAGAGATCCCAAACATTTGAATGAGGCTGAAGGTTTTTCCCGTTTTTTCGGACTAATAGAAGCTGAATTAGAGTCTGACCTATCCTGTTCACGTGAAGGTTTCTGCCTGGCGCATCTGTACAGGAGCTGATTAAATTTGACAGAATCCAGTTAGTTGTTTTAGAGAGTGTGATTCAAGGGCAAATTAATGTCTGAATATTGAATTTCACGTAAATTGGGGCCAAATTGCGGGCGCTCCAACCGCTAAAACATCCAACTTCATCTCAAAGCAAAGCCCTGTGATATCAATGAGCTGCTAAACTGTGAACATTAAAAGAAGGAGATCTGTTTCTGGCACTGACAACAGCCTGCCTCACCCTGACCTCTGAATACACACTTTTCATTAAAAGCTGAGAAACGCTCGGACGGTGCGTACACATGAAGGACAGCCAGCTCCGAGGTGTGGGCTCTGTGTCACACGTCCTTCGGTTTCTCCAAAAAAACAACATGTTTATAAACCCACGAACAGACAAAGCCCCACAACCCACAATGTGACGGACAAAACCTTTCACCATCCTCAACCCACCCACTGATCCATACCACCCATACTGGCTACAGAGAATACCACTAACCAGATGAACTCAGTCTATTCATCTGGTTTATGTGACAGGCTCCCCTGTCAATCAAATGGCCCCGCCCATATTCATTCATTTCTTTAAGCTCTGATATCTCATTAATCATGGAGTCATTGGCAAATTGACCATATTAACCACTGGCATGGGAAACTTAAGCTGTTGGAGCCAGTGTGAAAGACTGAATGAGTATTTCATGATTGTTTTTTGACTGGGTGTGTATTGGAGAAAGTGTTTCTTGGAGCCAGATCTAGAGGATCTCTGTGGTATTGCCAGTAAAGTCACTTGGGCGTTGGCCTTATTTTTCTTAACAGGAAGACTACATCCATCTTCTGTATACAGTCTATGGTCATAACTAGGACCAGCTCCATCCAATCAGAACTCCATCCCCAAAGCCAGGAACCGGCCCTGGTCATGACATCACGTCTCATGTAACGTAGCAACACAACTCTGCTCCCCGTCCTACCAGCACGTCGCCTACGGCCCATCTGAAAACCATCAGAACTGGTCCTCTCCCAACGATTTTTCTGTGGGAAAGCGGCTAAAAAAAAAAGCTTTTCTGCCCGGGCGTATTGTGCTCTGCTGACCCGGTCAGGTGCCTCTGCAGGTGTGTGACCCGCAGCTCTGGACTCAACGACCAGCCTCGATCAGCCAGGCAGCCCCAGGGCCGCAGGCAGCCACTCATGACATTTCAGCTTCCCCGTGGCTGAGAGTGACCCCAGCCCGGCCTCGTTAGCACACACACACACACACACACACACACACACACACAATACACAGCATGTAACACAGCTCTCCAGAAACCAAAATCTGCCAACAACATTATCCAGTGCCAATATATTCAGGCACAAAAGCAGAGATTCACACACACACACACACACACACACACACACACACACACACACACACACACACACACACACACACACACACACACACACACACACACACACACACACACACACACACACACACACACACACACACACACACACCCAGACACAGACAAGGATCAAGCCAATTCAATACCAAAGCTCAGCAGCTCTCATGCATATTTATGGCAGGGGAGAGAGTAACCACTCCAGAGAATATCAATCAAGGCTGTGGGGCAGCAGATTTATTCGTCTTCCTGTTCGGAAAAGCGAATCAAACCGAGACCGAAGTTTGAAGAAATCAACACCAGGATGAGCTGGAGACAGAAAGAAAAAAAATAAATAAAGGAAGAGCGAGACATAGTTTTCACCCTGACCAGGTGAAGGATCGATGTGCTGGCTCCCGCAGCACAGACATATCATGGCCGGCCTCAGAAAGGTGGAGAGAGAACCTGCTCCAGCTACAAAACCACCTCAGCAACTAAATTACATGTGATCTGATTCCATCTGGGAACGCATCGTCCTCATTTACAGATGTGTGAGAACTCTGCACGCTCCTGTAATTCATGAATACGGTGTGAGTTGCAAACTCTGCTTGTTTTATCCGCTTCGACTGAGGATCTCCAGCTCACATCCAGCAGAACAACAACACTACAACCGACACCGCGTCTCACACCTGATTGATTATTGTATTCTCAGGCTCAGGTGGACGTCCACCCGTCGAAGAGGCCCGTGGTTCGATCCCGGCCCCCTGCAGCCAGCCTTGAACCGCCCCACTACAGGAGCTACAGGGATGAGGAGCGGTACAGTACTTTCTGACTTCCTCCATCACACGCTCCTTGATTTGGTCTGTGTTCACTCAGAAGCAGAAGAGGAAACGACACCGCACGGCAGGCCAAAATTAGGAGCTAACAGCACTGTAATGTGGAAGACAAACCAGGCTTAAGAGTGCAAATTGCATTGACTGTGTGGGGTGAATCAGTGCATGAATGTGTGAATACGACACATCCTGTAGAAGAGCTTGAGTGGTCGTGGATATACAGCTAGAAAGTATCCACTTATGGCTCAGTGTGTCAGTTATTAGCGCTAAAGCTAACCTCACAACTAGGAAGACTAGGGATCGAGGCTTTTCTGTAAGAGCTGGAGTTGACATGTTCTCCTCCTTTGTCTTCCTTCCAAACATGCAGGATCAGGCCAAGCGTGGACCAGAAACCCTATGAGCGTTGGGTAGATGAGGTATCAGCTTGGGTACAAAGTGGGGACCAGAAAGAAGACGACTGCTCCGCTGTAATCCCACTTCCACCGCCCCTAACGACGATCCGGCCTTGGTGTCATATTCTTACATAACGGAACCGAGGACAAACAAATTAGAGGCTGTAACCGAGAGGAGACAAAGGAGAGGAGGTTGGTGTGGTGTGTGTGTGTGTGTGTGTGTGCGTGTGCGTGTGTGTGTGTGAGTGGTGGGGGGGGGTGTTGGGCTCACTGAACCACCTTCCAGTCTTTGCGTGGAGCTAATGACGGCCCATCAGCCCCCCGCATGGCGGACCGCGCTAATACTAAAACAATTATTACACAGTGAATTAGCAGGCATCACAGGAAGTGTTTCTCCTACAACACTAAATTGCACTTGCACGCACGGAGCAGCTGCTGATTACTTACTCTGTGTGTGTGTGTGTGTGTGTGTGTGTGTGTGTGTGTGTGTGTGTGTGTGTGTGTGTGTGTGTGTGTACAGTCGGCGTGGGGACGGCCGGCTGTTCTGGAGCGGGAAATGAAATGAATACATCACTCGGCGTCCGCGCCGGGCACCTGACAGCTCGTCTCCATCATGCTGCAGGATACTTGTCAGCTGGAGAGAGAATCATTTACATCCAACGAGGAGCAAAACGGAGGAGGAGGAAGAGGAGGAGGAGGAGGAGGAGGAAGAGGAGGAGGAGGAGGAGGAGGAGAGCCTCGCTTCTTCGGGTCGGCCTGGAGTCGGACCGATCCGAGTCATGAAATAATCATCAAAGGCATTAACTCCACTTCACAGGCTGCGTTTACTTCATGGGGCGTTTAGCGTTTAGCGCTAGCTATTGTATCTCCACATTAGCGCATACTTAACGAAGGGGCAACGATCCATCGGCAGCCAGTCCATTTGTAACCGAGAGCGGAGCCCGCACCACTAAAGACAACGCATCTCTTCACACAATGTCAACAATGAGCCTGATCACCATCTGAAAGCTTCGTTTTCCATTGCTGATGCTTTCATAGACATTCTTTTCCTCCCGATGGCAAACATGAGGATTTAACAGACCCCTAATATGAGCATCCATGCTTTCATTAGGAAAAAAAAAGAAAAGGAATTAGCATATCAAAGCAGAGCTTTTTGGGCTAGCAGTGCTAGCGAGGCTCTTCTGATCTGACTGTAAACTGTGAAACTGTGCCAGTGCAGCGTGCCACAACTTTCTGACTCAACAAAGCAACAAAGAAGTGTCAACGTTTCAGGGCTTCAGCCGACGGCTTGACAGTAACTGGGGAGAGGCAGAAGTGACGAAACGTTTTGTGTCGTCAGGTACAAATTGATCCGGACATTTCTGATAACTTTACACACACTGCTTGTATGTTAGCCTCTTCTTCAAAAGCAAAAGGCTTTTGCTGATTATCCTCATTTACCTTTTTGCTTTACAGTAGTTATGTAGATTTCATGGCAGAAACAGAAACCCCTCGACGGGGACCCAGCTTCAGAGAGCCCTCTCGGTTTTATAACAGTGAGTAAACGCTCGGATGGTGGTTTTGAAGGATCTCTGGCTGTCACTGTCTCACTGCCTGTCAGAGCAGCACCGTAGCTGTGCTGGGAGTTATTAGGATGAGAGGAATGCCAGTGTTGTCCTCCACCGACACCAGGAATGCCTGCATCATTCAGAGATCGGTCCAGTGGCATTTCTTATAAAGCATAAACAGCATAGCTGGTGTGTTCTGATCTGGCTCCGTCCTCATCTCCCTCAATAACCCCCACCCCCAAGCGTCTGTGTCCCCCACAGGATACAGATGTTGTCCTCTGCTCGCTTGATCAGACTCTAGAGAACAGACGCAGCCTATGATGGGAACACCTCTGCGTTACTTGGAGCCATTCATTAATACCGTGCAGACGCTGGTTTGGCAGCAGTAGAGAAATGAAAACGTGTTCCCGTCTGCAAAGTCAAGTTTCCAGGGTGACGAGCTCTGGGGTGATGTGATGCTGGAGTCAGAGTGGATATATGTCCTCGATGTTTACAGCTGTGTGTGTGTGTGTAAGGGGGGGGGGGGAGCATATAGAGCAGACTGAATGTAAAGCGCTCTAAAAATACAGCCGGCCATGAATTTATCATGCGCCTGGCGGCAGGACCGGCTGATGGAGGACTGGCGCCCCAGGAGCTCTGCTGGCCCTCTTTCATTCATTTATTTATTTATTTTGATTTTTATTTTTTTAGTCTTAAATATTCAAAGTAATCACCAGTTTTTTTTAACGGTGGTTTCATGTTAGAAAAAAAAGGGAAAGCGGAACGACACGTTTTAATCGAAGGCGCCGCCGCCACAGCGTGAAGCTCTCACGACGACTTATTAAAGCAATTAAAGAAAGATTTAATTTAATTTAATTCAGCTGAAACACTGTTCTAGAGAAGGCGAGTGGATCGGAAGTCCAAGGAACAAGATTAGCGTACCTGGCTGCAGGTTCATCTGCCGTGTATGACGGAGGGAGTCAGATCGTACTGGGATCGTACTGGTTTAGAGCTTTAGAGCGGAAATGGAGGCGTTTCAGACCAGCCAGGTAATAAATAAACAGCTCCTGCAGCCGGGGGGGTGCAGTCTGCATCTCCTGAGACGTGGAGATGGAGGGGATTGTGGAGAGAGGGTCTCCAGAGTGCTCTGACAGCTCTGGGAGAAGCGCCCTTCATCCCAAACACACGGCTGGCATGTGCAAGAAGAGGAAGTTTTTTAAGGAAATGAACGGCCGCCCCCAGAGCGCAGAGATGGCTGTACATCACCCTGTCCTTTCTGCCCCCACCCTCCCTGGTGTCATGCAGCTACTTTATGGAGGCCCGACTGACAGCCAATTATCTGCTCAGTGGGGAGGTCAATGCTCCGGAGCCTGTTGAGTGAGGAGGAGGAGGAGGAGGAGGATGGAGGAGGAGGCAAACCAGATTCTATGAAGGGAAACATGCTCTGATGCTTTTAGGTATTGAGGTCACACAAAAAAAGCCACCAGGGTTCAGTCGTTAGGACAAGATGGCACCCCGAGGGGGAGTTTTCTGGAATCTGCAAACATGTCATCCCATCGAGGCAAGCGGAGCCGACACCGGCTTCATGTGCCTGTCTGGGTCAGGGACCAGGACGCGCTGGAGGAAGTCCATTCTCATTGGACAGGCTGGATCACCTGGGAAGGGTTGTCCTCTGAGAACTACTGAAGACTGTAAAACATTTTAGCATCTTAGACGTCCGCCTTAAAGCCACAAAACGGTCTGTGCCTCAGGTCTGCTCATTTTCTGTTTACTTAATAACCAAACGTTGACGGACTTTGAGGGGATGCTGACAGGTTTCTGCCCGGAGGCTTTGGGTGGGGTTTTCTGCTCTCTGGGGTCTGAATACGAGTCAGACAGGTGGAGGAGATCTGGCCCCCTCAGCGCCATCAGGGACAACCCTGATTCACACTAACCATCACTCCCCCGATGCTTCAGAGCAAGTCCATGCCAGTCGTTATTCCTTCCTCCTCTGACCTCCATCTCTTTAACTGGTCCTAGGTAGATGCAGAGTCCAGAGGTGCATTTGTTTAGTCTTTCTTTGTCCTCAAAGACAAAAAAGATTCTCAGAAATGGAGCCAGCAAATGTTTGAAGTCGGACCCCAGTGGAGCCTGGGGTCCCTAGTCACTCGTAGTAGCGGGTAAGAACATGACTGATCCATACGATCCATCTCCAGGTACGCTGCTTTAAATAGACCTGAAGAGGTGTGAGGAGCAGGAGGAGGTCCAGGAGGTCCACTCCTGCTGAAGGCCAGCCCCAGGAGCACGGTGTGGAGACCAGGGTCTGCCGGAGGTGACCACCCCCACCCTGCAGGGTGGAGACCAGGGGCTCACAGGTCAGCCTCTCACACTACGTAGTGTGAGAGGCTGACCTGTGAGCCCCGCAGATCGAGTCGGAGCGTGAAATAAGTATGGCCGAGCCGATGGAACAGAAAGCCGCTGTGGTTTCTGTTGTTCATTTTAATAACAGTCTGCCAACGAGCAACGAACAAAAAGCAGATTGTGATTAATGGTCAGAGAACTCGCTCCAGTGATTTGTTGGCCCTTCTGTTCCTTCAAGGCCATTATGGACTCTCCAAGTTAGATCAGATGCTGCGTTGCAGAGAGACCCGCTGCTAATTGTTCCTCCCTGAGCTACAAAGTTTCAGCTGTATTAAACTGTGATGAATCTTCAGTCTAGCTATGCAAAGATTTTGGTTCCAGTAGCTATCACTGATAATAAAATCAATGGTGGAAAAACAGATGAAGATGGTAAAATGACGTATGATACGAAATATGATATATAATATGCTACGATAAGGCATATGGATATGAATATATCATCATGATATGTCAGTCTCATTATATATCATATATAACGTTATATTATGATAAAGCATATTAACTCACATCTAAATATACATACTGTATATCACGTCCAATC
>CM055190.1:2270709-2293209 GCA_029224185.1 Karalla daura
CATGACGAAGGTGATGGAAACATTCCTTATGCACCCGCCTCGATTCAGGAACGTCTGCAAATGAGAGCACACGACTCCCGAAAATTACAGTAAGTGCACTTTAGTTTTGAAGAGGGTGCTAAGATTCAGTGTAAAGTCAATGTCTTTTATGCCAGTACCAGCCAATTGTAGTGTAGAGTCTGCATGTGGTTGCCAGATGAGTGCCAAAGGGTGCCAGATCTGTGCAGAAACAGACTGTATTCCCACACCGAGACTGCTAGTGAATTAGCGTCTGAGGCGTTCCAGACGTTTGTTGCTTCGCTTGCTTGCTCACAACTAACAATTCACATCAAGAGATTGTAGCACTTCTTTACACCAATCAAAAAGGAAGAAATCATTTTCTAAAGTGAATTTATGAGATTATGCAACTTGTCATCCGGATCAGACTGTGAGCAGGATCTCCACCCCCCCCACGCACCCTCCCATGTAAAGAGCCGCCTCTCCATCTGGACCTGGGTCCACAGACATGTCGTGCTGCGTTGCAGTCAAAACTTTCACTTTGCAGCTCTGACTCGTTCGACACAGACGCTCAGACGCTTTTGGCTCCATTTCATCAGGCGACCACTGAGTCTAATGAACAATACAAAAGAGGAAATTACTGCATAAGAGGCATAGACTGCCAGTCCTGCTGCTACTGATCCTCTGACTGACTCACAATAAGATAATTGAGCTAATTAAGCACCTATATTAGAAATTGCTTAACAGTTTTTACTAAATTTATTACACGTCTCAGTAAAGATGTTCTGATCCTCAGTCGTTTTCCTCTTCTCTTTGGTCCTCTCCAGCAGCAGACTGACCTGTCTGAGGTCGCAGCCTGCTCCATGCTTCCTCCCTCTGTTATACATAATCCTCCTAAAACAACAAGAATCAACCTAATTTGGATGAATTGCAGCCCGCTCACATGTCTCTGCGTGCTGAAACCAGAGTTGAGGCAACAAAGATGTGAACAGATGTTCCGCCCGACAAAAAAACCAAAACGCGGCTCGCAGACTCGAACTTTACATCATTAGATCTGACGCATGCGTGCGTGCACACGGCGCACTAGCTGGAGGAGTCCGCTGACGGTAATCACACATAAACATTTCCTCTAAACAAAAGGAGGAGGAGGAGGAGGAGGAGGAGGAGGAGCTAAGTCACACAGCTAGCTGCTACAGGGGGAGCAGGGGAGTTTGGCACCTCAGGAGCATGAACAAGAGGGAGATGTGTGAGCAGGAGGGAGAGATGCTTTGTTTGAAAACTGGCTTCAGGATGTCTCGTTTACGTCTGCATAGAGGGTTTGACTGTGAGGGTCAAATCTAATTAAGTGAATTTGATCAAGGGAGGAAAACAAGGAGGCTACGAAGGTTCGGACAACGAAAACCACTGAAAACTCAGATGAGAACGGAGCACATTGTCTGAGCTGATATCGCTGCTCAAGCTCGTTTCTCAGTGTGAGCGAATTTCATTTATTTAATGACCACTTAAAAAAAAACTGAATGGAAAACACAACCAGGCTCAAAGTGAGACAGAGCATCTCACCACATAATCAAACCGAAGAAGCAGGTAGAAGAGTGTAGCAGCCGGCTGTCACTCCCATCTCCCTCCCTCCTACCCTCCCCTTCCACCCTCCTCCCCTCCTCCCCTCCATCCCTCCCTCCTCCCCATCTCCCTCCCACCCTCCTCCCTCCCTCCCCTCCCTCTCTGCGTTCCAGTTCATCACTTTAATCAGAAGCCCCGCCGGGTCCAGGTCCCCCCCACACCCCCCTGGTCCAGCCCGGCCCGGGCGGCCCAGCCAAGCCAAGCCTCGCAGACGGCCTCTTTAGCTGGCAGCGAGGGAAGAGGAGCTGAGCCGGGGTCCAGGGAGACCTTCCTCACCGAAGACACGGCCGCTGGAGCCGACTGGAGCCGACTGGAGCCGACTGGAGCCGACTTCTGTCAGGCCCGATACGGCGTCACGCTGGCACGGCCAGATAAGCACATTACTGTACCACACTCAAGTTTCCTCTGCTCTTCTTGTTTCGCCAAGAGCACAAAGTAGATGAGGGCCAGAGTTTTCATAGAGTCATTGACTGTGACTGGCCACAGAAGGTCTGAAGGTCTGAAGGTCCCCACCCCTCCATCCTACCAGGAACCAGGAGGAAAACCAACTGTGTGCTACCTCCTCGCTGTCAGGTGGACCGGTCCTTACAGACAGGACGTTAGAGAGAAATCACCAGAACACCAGAAGGCTCCATCCCTCCCTCCTGCCTCCCTCCCTCCCTCCATCCCTCCATGCCTGCCTCCATCCCTCCATGCCTGCCTCCCTCCCTCCCTCCCTCCCTCCCTCCCTCCCTCCCTCCCTGTCTGGCACACACGTCCCCAGGTTTGATTTCACTCTGGCCCGAGGATTGCAGTTTGAGAAGTTTACGAGGAAGCGCGTCTGCACAGATCAGAGACACATCTGTGTTTGAAATGGGCAGACTAGCGGAGTCGGTTTTAGCTGCTGATTACATTGATTTTGTTTTAAAATGATGCAACAACTGTGAAAATTGTCACCGCCTGTTCCACAAAAGCCAAGATCAGGTCCTTAAATGACTTTTAATGGTCAGTTTGTTCAATTTTCTGTCATTGAGGATCAAAGAAACCAAAAAATACTCACGTCTTTTGAAGCCGAGATCAGACAATATTGACCTAATTTCTTGAAACCATTCTCAAAATTTCTGGAAAATGGTTAAATCAGTTAATGGATGGATGTCAATTATTGTGTTAATCAATGAAATGTTGATTTGTTGGATAGTTGTTGCAGCTCTAATAAAGATTTTAATGTTTGTTTCTATGCAGTGTCGTGTGATTGGCTTTCCAAGACATTTCAATGAGAACAGAAACGAAAACATGAATCTCGTGTGGTTCAGAAAATGCTAAAATGTCACTGAACAGAACGTGAACAACTTTTTATAACAAGCACTTAGAATTTCTCCAACACGCTGCAGCTAAAACGGTGGGGGGAAGTGATTAGGGCTGCGATTTTGAAGTTAGTTAGATTTTTTTTTTTTATGCTGATTTATCCCCCGGAGTCGAGCTCAGCCTGAGGGAAAATCTTCCTACAACTTGTCCAAATCCAAAAAAGATTCAAGATTTCAGCATTTGTAAAGACAGAGAGAAGGAAAAGCAGCAAAACTGAGCTTTTTTTTTGCTTTTCTATCAGTCTAGTTGTGGTACAAATCTTTAACAATGAATATCAAAAAACCAATGAACCAGAACCCATTTCTCCAGCTCACATCGCTCTCATCAATGGTCCAAGATCAAGTGGAGCGGCTGGTTCCCAGTTGGAATCTAACCATCAATGATAACACAGCTTTGCAGGAGCGAAGGAAAGAGGAGAAAAGTCTGACGATGTGACGTGAAACGTTCCCGATCGGCATGCAGCCCGAGCGGTGACGAGCTCTCTCCTCTGGCAGGTGGAGGATGCAGGCGCCATTAGCAGCTCCGTGTCGACCCGCTCGACCGAGCCTCGACACGGAGGACCAGAACTGAGCCGGCCCTGGGCTTAGATACGAGCCTTCGGCACGGAGGACCAGAACTGAGCCGGCCTGGGCTTAGATACGAGCCTCGACACGGAGGACCAGAACTGAGCCGGCCTGGGCTTAGATACGAGCCTCGGCACGGACCGGCAGGAGCTCCCCCTGGAGGACGCTGGTCTGACTGTGATGCCGCTGAACTCACCGTTGTAGCTCATTGTGACAGCTACGAGGCTACGAGGAGAAACCTGTTACTGTAAGTGGACAAAATGAACAGATGAGAGAAAACAACTAAGAATATTAACCATGGTTTACTATGATTAAATAACCACGGTTTGTCCATTATCAGCTTTTATTGGGTAACCATGAAAACTATGATGAAAGCAGTGTCATGGTTTTGAAACTATAGTAGTACCATAGTTGAAATGAGCATGTAAACTGCAGTAGTACCATAGTTGGGATGAAGTGCTATAGATAAACCATGGTAGTAATCATGATGATTACTTGTACTATGGTCCTACTGTACCATAGTACCATAGTCACCATGAGGTTCCATAGTAAAACCTTGGTTACTGCGTAAAAACAGATGATTGGATGGATTTAACTGTGGGAAAGAGTCAAAGTTGCCTGGTTTTATACCTCCCCGTTCTCCTCTTTGTCCCAAAGTGTTCGTGTTTTTCTTTAAACTTTAAAGTCAATTTCTGGACCAAGAAAACAAGCCAACCAGGGAAATCTCCCAGGTTGTGGGGGGGTTATATACGGTATACAGCAGTGCACAGCGCTCTACATATTAAGACGTGTAAGATAAATCCTAAACTTTTATTAGTCCCACAGAAACAACACACAAGCCCTGAGCAATATTAGCCAGCAACGCTACGGTAAAATAAAAACACGCACATGACGAGGAGACAGGCTGCAGGCAACACACACCAGGCGACACACACACACACACACACACACACACACACACACACACACACACACACACACACACACACACACCTTAAGGTAAAGGACGGGAAACACATCCCTCATATTTCAGCCACGTTTCTGTCCGTCTCCTCCTGATCCTAGCTGGTCGTCTCCATGTCCACAACACGAAGCCAAGCAGCCAGTCATCCATCCAGAGCCCCGCACGCCTCCCCGAGGAGCTAGCCTGCTTTTTCCAGGAGCTGCTCAAGGCGGCTCTGCTGCAGCGTGGACTCAAACAGCAGAGGCCCGGACCGCAGAGCGGGGGGGTGAGGTGGGGGGGTGGGGGGGGGTATAGAGGACGCACACACACACCGAACGTACTCGACTCTCAAGGATCGGGTTTTCTGTGTGGAACACAGACGCCGTGGCGTGTCTGAGGAGAGAGAAGTTGTGACTCGTTGTGAACAGTTTTGCATCGAAACCAGAAAGCAACAAAAGCGAGAACGGTCGCATGAATAACCAAAGACGGCAGCTCGAGGCGGTTAGAGCGCGATCGCAAAGGTAACGCCGCTCAGAAGACGGAGGAACGACTAAAAAAAAAGAGGAGGACAAGAGAAGAAGAAAAAACAAAGGAGGTTTGAGAGAGTGAAGCATGTGCAGCCTCTCCCGAGCTGACTCGCACTTGAAGAACTCCTCGGCTGCTGAAATATTCATAAATCTGAACGGATGAAACATTGATGATCCGGTTCAAGTTCCCCCTTCACTTTGCCAGCAGATAACCTGACAGTAAACATTTAAAATACAAAGACAGAAAAGCTCAACTGGATCCAGTCCCTGCTCCCTGTAATGTGTTAGCAGCTCTGACGGTAGGGGCCATGCAGAGAGAGTGGGGGGGTGGTGTGGGGGGGTTCAAGGTCGTACTTGTGAAGTTGTGAAGTCAAATTCACCTGAAAGCACAAAGGGAGGAAGAACGAAACATCCTGGGCTACGTAGCTCCCCAACATCCACAAGTCTGTATCGAAGCGTCCTTGATGAAAAGGGCGGGGCAAGTTCACATCCGGGGTGCTGGAGCGTACTTCACATTAGAAGAGTCCTTGGCCTCACCCTGGAGACGTTTTCCAAGTCCTCAAGGACACAAGTCACAAGGACGGAGAAGACTGAAAGAACCATACCTAGAACCCACCACAGATCCCACATATTCCCACATTCATCTGAGCTACAAGAGAACGGACCAGACTAACCAGGAAACGTACCCACAGAGAGGGAAGGTCGCTATAGTGTGCTGGATAAATGGACCGTGAGGATGAAAGCCCGGGAAATAAGAGCCATCCGTCAGGCAGAGAGTCATCGGCCGTGACGTCCAGAGCAATAACGTGGTGAACCACGATGCAGGATCCGTCCAGGATTATTAGATATCAGTTAGAGTAATGAACTTCCCCAGTTCATCCAGGGGCGTCCGCATCTGCATGTTGTCTCAGACAGGGAGAGCTGTGCACATGTGTCTCTGTGTGTGTGTGCGTGCGTGTGTGTGTGTGTGTGTGTGTGTGTGTGTGTGTGTGCGTGCAGGGAAATGAGATCAGTACCATAAGAGATGCTACTTGAACCCAAATTGAATTTGCCTGGCTCATACCGAGCAGCTGAGGGAACCATAAATAAGGAATAAATGAACTTTGAATAAACCGGAGAAGGCATCGACTCAAAAAAACGTCTGAACGACTGTTGTCGCGTTCGTGCGGAGCAGCAGCAGGCTGGAGGAGCAGCCGATCTGGGAAAAAATGGCACATTTGTACAGTTCCCTTAATTACATGATGTATGGTGTGTGTTTAAGGCACAGAGAACAGAGGGGGACGTGGTGTCATGTTTGAACTGAGTCTCTCCTCGGAGGATAACCTGAAGAGCAGCGAGAACATCTGGCAACAGCTGGAAGATTCACAAAGTCAACTCTGTAAACCACTATTACGACTATATTCTGCCTCAGAGCACGGCTGTAACCCGACGACTGGACAACGGATCAGAAACACCTGCCTGTTAGAGAATCAAAACTGTCACATTTGATTCTGCACCTCAGCACAAGATCTCATGCAAACACCATGTGTGAGCGTGTGTGTGTGTGTGTGTGTGTGTGTGTGTGTGTGTGTGTGTGTGTACAGATATTTCAATTCTTTTGAGACAAGCGATTTGAAATCCAGAGCTTTTCATATTAACTCAAGAAATTCACATCTTTGCAGCTCAGCTACAGTCTCCGTGGGCACAAATCTTCTCTTCCCATACAGGGCAGATTTGTGCGCGCCTGCGCGCCTGCGTGCGTGTGTGTGTGTGTGTGTGTGTGTGTGTGTGTGTGTGTGTGTGTGTGTGTGTGTGTGTGTGTGTGTGTGTGTGTGTGTGTGTGTGTGTGTGTTTTGTTAACAACTCTCCAGGCTGCGATCCTATCCCTAATCTGCTCCACCCCCCACAGCTCGACACAATCCCCCCCCCCCTCCTCCTCCTCTGCTGTGGGCAGGTTTAACACCACAGCTGGCACACGCCGCTCTGGAGCTCTCTCACTCTCACACACACACACATACACACACACACACATATATATATATATATATTTACATAGAGATGTGAGTTAATTTCGGAGCAGCTCTCAGAGCTCTGAGCTGTCGTATCGGTATCGGTCAGGCCGATGTTGGGCCCACTGCGGGGACCGTCCCACCCCTGCTCATTCCCTGGTTAATCTGGTTAATCTGGTTAATTTCCTGGTTAATCTGGTCCGAGATAACAGATGAACCAGGTGCCATCCCACCTGGGTGAAACTGTGTGACATTATCGGGGACAGTTGTAACCAGGGGACGGGGCAGCCAGACCAGGGGCCGCCCTGGAAATGAGGGACGTGAGTTAACACAGACCAGCAACACCATTAAATACCATTTCAGCTGGTTGGCGGCTGGTGCTATGTTTTAGAACTGACCTCATATGACCCCGAGGTCGACCTGGTGACCTCTGAGCTACATCTACCTGCTGCCATGTGTTTGACGGCCCCACTAACCAGCTCCGTCTCCTGCTCTGCCTCTCTATGGATCTCTGCTGGAGAGCCTTCATCATCATCACCACTTCCTCCATCGAGGTCTCGACTCATCGACTCAACTTTATCTAGTGTAAGTGCCAGTTGATGACAGACGTTATCTCAAGTGAGCACCAACATGTTCCAGGCCAACGTAAAGCACGGGACGACTGATGCTCTACACAAGCCAAGGCCCCGGTGCAGATCCAAAGGGAGTCCCTTCCTCCTCCTCCTCCTCCTCCTCCTCCTCCTCCTCCTCCTCCTCCTCACTCCGCCGGATACGAGGACGAGCCCGTCCCGTCCCGTCATCAGCACCGCTTTATATGCAGCTATTTGTCTCAATTAGCCGCGCTCTGCACGCTCTGGGAAATATGACACGGGGATGAGAGCTGTGATAACGGCGTGCGTTACGACCGTCCTGCGTGATGTTTGAGATAAATCATCCCGCGGGACCATCATCCCGCTCTCGTCTCCACGGGCCGAGTCTCAGGGACCCTCATCACGGTCGCCTTCCATCAGCACGCTCGACAGCAGCAGACACACTGTTTACTCTGGGCTCCAGTCCTGCTGCATTTTCCTCCTCCTTTAAGAGCCAGAGAGAGGGAGAGAGAGAGAGAGAGAGGGAGAGAGAGAGAGAGAGAGAGAGACAGAGAGAGACAGAGAGAGAGAGAGAGAGAGAGAGAGAGAGGGAGAGAGAGAGAGAGAGACGAGGGAGAGAGAGACAGAGATATATATATATATAGAGAGAGAGAGAGACAGAGAGATAGAGAGAGAGAGACGAGGGAGGAGGCAGAAAAAAAAAAAAAAAAACAGCAGAGCAAACAAGTGGTGCAGCGTGGGCAGCATGCAGAGCTGAGCAGGGAGATGGGATCAAGATCAGGACCAGGACCAGAACCAGGACCAGGACCAGGACCAGGACCAGGACCAGGACCAGGGAGGAGAGATAGCTGAAGCCAGAGGTCATCCAAGGGCACCTCACTTCTCTGGCTGTCCCGGCCCAGCGGCACACAGGAGGGAAAACAAACACCTGTAGGATCAGACATGACACGGGGGGGTAGCTGGGGGGGTCGATCATCCTATCGCATCGTACACGCCCTCAAACTGTTAGCAGCCTTTGAATCCTGCTGCTGTTACTGCTGTTCGAGTCGAGAGGAAGGAGAAGACGGACGGAGCCGGGATGCTAAGCAGTGTGAGCAGCAATCGACAGCTCTGGATTACATAATAATGTGTTAACACCACGAGGAGGAAAAAAACAGAAAGTGGCAGCCCGACCCGAGAAGTTGTTTTTCTTGTTGAGCGTTACGTCACCCTCGTCAAGGACACCATATCAACGAAAACAGCCAAAGATGCTAAAAGCTGCCTCGAGATAAGACGAGGCTCCAAACTCAGCAACAGAGCAGCTGATGAAGCCTGAAGTGCAGAGAATAAAAGTCCAGATCTGATGAGCCATACAGATCAAAGGTTCACTGCGAGCTGCTTGGCTGTGAGGTGTTGAGATCTCAGGCATTTTCCACTCCCTTCTGACATTCTTCTAACATTTCCCAACAGCATTTCTAGTTCTGAGGTTCAACACGCAACTGCAGAACAAACAGAAAAGTCAAACTGTGAGTGTGTCCACGCGCACATGTCGAGGCGATTACACAGATGGATCACAGAGGTGAGAGGACACGTGACTGGAGGTTCTTCAGGACCAACGGGAGAATCAGCCTCAATCACTGTGAACGAGTGGCTCAGCGAGCAGGAGACGTGTTCCCTGCACAGAGTCCAGACCTGAACCCCACAGAGAAGCACGAGTGCACCTCACCTGGATGGAGGTGAATCCAGAGACAGAAGCTTCTGGAAACAATGAGACAGGGAATGATGCAGGAATCAAAGCTAAAGGAGGTCCAATTTTTTTCTAGCCAGGCAGTGTGTGTGTGTGTGTGTGTGTGTGTGTGTGTGTGTGTGTGTGTGTGTGTGTGTGTGTGTGTGTGTGTGTGTGTGTGTGTAGTGTTCCTGAGCCAGACTGACTGCCCCGGGTCCAACAGAAGCTGGGATGCATCTATGAGTCAGGACAGCAGGACACCTGAGCCGCCCCACAGCTTCAGATCTGATCACGGGCTTGGAGTGAGCACTGAGCAGCTTCAGTAGCTTGGACCTTGGAGCCCGTTGAGGTATTTTCGTTTTGACAAATCGTGATTGATGCTGATGAATCCAAGACTCGACTGGAGATGGAGATAAAACCTGGGACCACTGCAGAAGCTTCTGGAAACACTGAGTAGTAATCAAAGTTAAAGGCTGTTTCAGGAAATATGAGAATGTGTGACCTCTCTTTTTCCTGTTTTTTCTGAAGTGTATGTCTCACCAGGAGAATCCAGAACTAGTGAACTGGCTCTGCTGACAAGAGAAGACAAAAGGAAACAACGGACGGATGATCGACCGTGGACTACTCAGCTCGGGCGACTGGTCACGAACAGAAGCCGCCACGCTGCAGCGACAGGAGCTGCTGCTGAGCGAGACCCTGGGACACGTGGGAGGAAGAGGAAGGAGAGGAAGGAGAGGATGGACGTGGGATGAAGCCTGGCAGCGTGAAGGCACACAGAGTCAGAGAAGGTGGAACGACGACAGTACATGGGAATATCAGCGCTAACCACGGCGTTCCGATGCTCCTGCTGTAAAGGACCCAGGCTGGACGTGAGGCGAGAGTCTGACACTAACCTGGGAGGACAGAGGAAACGTGTGCTTCTCTGAGGAAGAGGGGGAGCGACTCCCCTCTTCCTCCTATCGGAGCGAGCGGAGCGACCGTGCTCACGGAGCAGGGACGAGGGAAGCTCATCAAACACGCTCGACTGGGAATGCAAACCCACCTCCGGTATCTCTGGACCCTCGACACGTGTCGCAGCAGATCATTCGACTCTGGGTTTGGAGAACGATCGGCCGGGTCTGGACAAACGTTACTAACACACTAAGCCGCTCCGCTACTGTCAGGCCAGCTGCAGAGACAACAGTGGAGCCAAGAGATATGAAGAAGTCGTAGTGGTAGAAAGTGTAAATCTACAACTGTTTCAATATAACATTAAAACATACGACAGTTTATAAGTGTAAAATGGACTGGCACTTTTGATTTTGTTTTCGTATTTTGAATATTTTTCGTTGGACATTTGTGCAAAGTATTCTGAATTTTTTGTGTAATAAGGTCTAGATCACCATGGTAACTGACCAGGTTAGCCCCCCCCCCCCACAAATAACAAACCACGTCCTCTCTCAATAGAGACAGGAGGCGAGCCGAGCCGAGACCACAACACCGGCCTGAAAAATCTCTCTGACCTTCCTCCCTCCTGTGTGTGTGCATGTGTGCGTGTATGGTTGTGTGCATGTATGGTTGTGTGCATGTATGCGTGTGTGCATGCAGTGTGTGTGTGTGTGTGTGTGTGTGTGTGTGTGTGTGTGTGTGTGTGTGTGTGTGTGTGCGAGGCAGTGTTTGCTGCAGTCTCCATCCTCTGGAGGTGCTGTCAGCGTGATAAATCAGCAGCCCTCAGTCATTCAGCTTGGTAAAGTTAAAGCGTTAGTGTTAATAAACAGCTGCTGGGAGGCCGGCTGCTGCCCCCCACCACACACACACACACACACACACACACACACACACACACACACACACACACACACACACACACACACACACACACACACACACACACACACACACACACACACACACACACACACACACACACACACACACACACGATCACAGTGGAAGTCGTGTTTCCTGCTGCTTTTTTACGGCTCATTTCAGGTACGTTTTTTTAGCGAGGGAGCGAGAGGGAGGGTGGAGGACACATCCAGAGGAGAAGGAAATGAGTGACCGAGAGAAACGCAGACACTGTTTACAGCATGCTTCAAGCAAGAGTTACAGGTTGGAACGCATGAGAATCACTCATCAGGAAATAAATGATAAATAAGTAAATAAATACAGGCTTAATCTGATAATGAAACTGATAAAATGTGAACTGATAAACTTGCCAAAACTGCTCAACCTCTCACAGCAGGATGTGGCACATGATGGGACGAGAAAGTGAGTTAGGTCTCCAAACCAAAAATAAAAAGACAAATATGATGATGTAAAATATATATATATGGTTAAAGTGGTCAAAGCAAAATGTCAAAATGCCCAGTTGTCATTTTGTTTTCAGGTACAGACTGGGAGACAACTGTACTTGCAGTGATTGCTCCATGCAGAGCACCAACGTGCTCTAAAAGCCACTATTTCATCACAAGTGTCCAAATAAGTTTGAGTTATGAATTGACTGAAAGTTACGGTGAACAGACAGAGCCAGGCTGAGACAGAAATGTGTTTTTTTTGTCTGTTTTTTGTTAGCTTTTTCTTTTACAGAAACAGCGCATCTCACAGAACGCGGCTTATTCAATCCTTTAACAACTCTGCATCACTCATCCGGGCCGACACGTTCAGACATCTGGAGTCTGGTTTTAATTGGAGTGAGAGGAGGAAGGTTGGCTGCGAGGTGACGGCGCTAAGAAGAAGCATGTCGGGGTGATGGAGCACCTCCACAATGGGCCCCGGCCTTTTCTGTTTCCTATCTGGAGTGTGTGCACTGAGCTGATGAAACCGAGGGGAAATGCAGCTCCCCAATGACCAACCATAGCACTGAGGGAGGGTTTTTTTTGTGTGTGTGTGTGTGTGTGTGTGTGTGTGTGTTGAGGGGGGAGGGGGGGGGGGGGGGCTGTAATTAAAGGGAACAGAGGTGGAGAAAAGCTGCTCACTTGTGCCTCTTAAAAAGGCTAAAAATCGCACAGTGGAGCGAACGATATTAAAACTTCACCTCTGGTGAAATGGAAGCTGTCGCATGGGATGGGGCTGTGGTTCATGGGGGGGGGGGGGGGAGTGCTACACTGTGCTACATTGTATGTTTCAAGCAAAAAAACGGTAACTAACGCTGACTGGCTAACGCTAACCGGCTAACACACCTGTTGTCATTGAGCAGCAGAACAGGTACCGTCTACCAGGTCTCCAGCATCCGTCAGCCTCAGAGGGAGATAGTACTACTGATAGTACTACTGATAGTACTGATAGTACTACTGATAGTACTACTGATAGTACTGATAGTACTACTGATAGTACTGATAGTACTACTGATAGTACTGATAGTACTACTGATAGTACTACTGATAGTACTGATAGTACTACTGATAGTACTACTGATAGTACTGATAGTACTGATAGTACTGATAGTACTACTGATAGTACTACTGATAGTACTGATAGTACTGATAGTACTGATAGTACTACTGATAGTACTACTGATAGTACTGATAGTACTGATAGTGCTGATAGTTCTTTGTTTAGGAAGGTCGTATTCATCACAGTAAGCCACTGCAGTTCATCCATGCTGCACTGCAACATTTAGGCAGCTGCTGTTTTGGTTTGTTTTTTAAACCAGTCCTCTGCAGCTCTCTGATGTGTGAGCCCTGTTCATTTATTTCCAACCAGCTCGTTGACCTGCCACCCCTCCCTCTCCTCCACCCTCCCTCTCCTCCAGCCTCCCTCTCTTCCAGCCTCTCCTCCATCCTCCCTTTCCTCCATCGCCATCCTCCCTCTCCTCCAGCCTCCCTCTCTTCCAGCCTCTCCTCCATCCTCCCTCTCCTCCATCCTCTCCTTCATCCTCCCTCTCCTCCAGCCTCTCTCTCCTCCAGCCTCTCTCTCCTCCATCTCCATCCTCCCTCTCCTCCATCCTCTCCTTCATGCTCCCTCTCCTCCAGCCTCCCTTTCCTCCATCTTCTCCTTCATCCTCTCTCTCCTCCATCCTTCTCCTACATCCTTCCTCTCCTCCATCCTCTCCGCCATCTTCATCCTCCCTCTCCTCCATCCTCTCCTTCATCCTCCCTCTCCTACATCCTCTCCTTCATCTTCCCTTTCCTCCATCCTCTCCTTCATCCTCCCTCTCCTCCATCCTCTCCTTCAACCCCCGTCTCCTCCAGCCTCCCTCTCCAGCCTCTCCTGAGAGCTAGGGGAGGGCATGGGGGAGGCAGCGAGGTCATTAAGCTGAGGATGAGGGTCTGCTCTAACCGAGTCACTGACCCTTTGCCGCCTTGAGCTTTGACCAACTTGGAATCCAAATAATAACAGTCTAAGACGAGCTGCGTGTGGACGAATCCACAGCTCTGCTACAGGAGAGTCAGGCATGTGAGTCAGTTCGGTTGGTCTCTAAACTGAATACTTTTCTTTAAATTATGCACTAGAAATACTGAATCGTCACTTTTGTGATCAAAGACATCAGCTCGATCGTATCATACTGGTGCCTGTGAGATCTCAGAACAAAGCTGTCACACACTGCCTGGCACAAAAAAAGTCCCAGAAGAAGAAGAGAGTCAGATGAAGCAATGCTCCAACCAGCCTGGAGCTCCTGTCCAGGCCTGTGGAGATCCTGCTATGATCCGAGGTTCAGTTTGACCACCTGAGCACACAGAGTGACCAGCGTATTCCAGGATGACCAGGATGTTAAGGAGAAGACTTCAGGCAGTGGTCACACTCTCCATCATCAATACAAGATCTCAGTGTATCTGATGCCTATGCCCAGAGCTTTAGAGCTCACATTAGGGAGGTAACGGATGTGCCAAAAACTAACCCTAACTGCATTGTCATGGGATGGAGATGAGACAGGGAATGCTGCAGGAAGCAAAGCTACAGTGTGACCTCTCTTTTTTTCTGGCCAGGCAGTATGTGTGTGTGTAGCTGTATAGGTAGGTCCTGAGCCGCATTGACTGCACTGGGTCCAACAGAAGCTGAAATGTGAGCATTCTTGATGATCTATAAGTCAGGACAGCGGGACACCTGAGCCCTCCCACAGCTTCAGACCTGATCACAGGCTTGGAGTGAGCACTGAGCAGCTTCAGGAGCTTGGACCTCTTTACAAATGGCCATTGATGCTGATGAATGCACGACTCTCTTTTTATCGCTAGCACGGCCGGCAGCTCGGTCCTGGATGAATGATTTCCCATAGATTCTCATAGATTCTCGGTTCTATACGGCTGTGTAACATCTTCAGAGTCGAGTAAGGGTCACCTCCATCTCGACACCGTAGTGTCCTAGGAAGAATGCCTGTCTAGTCTGTCTGTTTCATAGTGACCCGTCTTGGTCCAAAGCTGCTGGTTGTGTTTATTTCTCAAACACATCGTGTGGCGTAAAATCTCCTCGACTCGTTCTTTCCTCTGATCTGAGCGTCAGGATGATGATCTCCAACACATGTGACTGCTGTGTGTTTCCCATAGCTAAGAAAAAAAAAGCTTTAAATGCTGCATTGAAGTGTAATCTTAAGGGATCTGGACAGTGATTCCGATGTGTGATGTTTAGATTTTATCTAAAGGGTTGGTGCGATTATTGAGTTGGAGTTGAACCCTGTAAACATAGACTGACAGACTGGATCCCTTAATCATATCTTCATATCTTTGTTCTTCCTCTTCCTCTAGGCCGCGTGCAGCGCAAACAAATGGCCAAACTCATTTAGCACTGAGGCTGAATACGCCTCCATCTAAGCCCCCCCCCCCCCCCCCCCCCCCCCCCCCACACACACACACACACACACACCCCAGTCTCCAGCTCAGAGACAACAACCGCGAGACATGAAGAAGCAGCGAGTCAAGGAGAGCAGCAGGCATCTGTGACTGCGTTTCGCCATGCCTCGTCCTCTTCTAAAGCCTGACTAAAACAAAATGACGGCTCGCCTCGTGATGCGGGCGGCGCTCGCGCTCTTTATGTCTAAATCCGTCGTCCTTTGATCCTCGGCTGAACACTTTCTGTGCTCGCTCTCTTTTCTGACGCTCTGAAGGCTGCAGCAGGTGCAGCACTGTGTCAGGGCACAGATCACAGTACTGTACCTGGCCAGGCAGCTCCCTCTCTCCCTCTCTCTCTCTCTGTCTCTCTCTCTTAGCACTAGCATGTTAGCAGCTATAGCGCTAAACTCGCTATCTGACGTCTTTTCTGACTGATCCTTTCAAGAAGCTATATCTATGTATAGGGAAATTTCTGTGCAACAGCTGGAGAACAGATGAAGAATAGTCAGTTAACGTCGAATAAAAGAGAATTACAGCACCCACACTTATTCAGCATCTATTGGCACCTACACAGCAAACGTAGAATAGAATAAAACAGGAAACTGAATGCAACAAAAATCGCAAAGTGAATACAATGTTCAATATGCACTGTGCAATTTAGCAGCATTAGTTGACAAAGTAAGTAGCAGCACCATTCCAGTACAAAGCAAATAAACTCAAAGTTTAACTTCACTTAAACAGACTTTTCTGCATTCGTGTGAACTGCCAGTGTTTCTCTCATGTAAAGGCGAATCTGCAGCATCTTTTTTCTTTTTTTCTTTAAGGATTTCTAACATGTAGCATCTCATGTTCATAGACCGTGAAGTTCAGGGAGCAGCACACATAAAAAACGTGTTTTCCCAGGAAATCAAAAGCAAGCGTTCAGTTTGACTTCTAACATCAGAAGATGCTGTTCCATATTCATGTTCAGAGCCAACATCTGTTCGTCCAGTCCGCCCGACCTGCGGGACGTTCACGCTTGCTCAGCGTTTTGTCTTTTCAAGGGGATGGGGGGTGGGTGTGGGTGTGTGTGTGTGTGTGTGTGTGTGTGTGTGTGTGTGTGTGTGTGTGTGTGTGTGTGTGTGTGTGTGTGTGTGTGTGCATGTGTGCACAACTGCCTAGAAAACTCCCTGGACCAGATGTCCTGTCCTGTCCACAGTCACAGCAGCGCTAACTGTCATAACGAGGACATCTCAGGAGACCTGGACCTTGTGTCAATCATTTACGATTATTCACTTTACGACAACTGTCGTAAGCATCCATTGATGTTTATGACAGGTGTTATGTCATGATTATGGCAGATTTATTCAAGTATTCAATTGAAGTGGTTCTGAGAGCTACTCAACAAGACATAACTGTGTTTTTGCTTCAGGGTAAAATGGCAACGCAACAGTAGAAAAACATTGAATATTGAGGCCAGAATTCAAGATTCTTTCTTTTTTTCCAAGATGGTTACGGTGATGCATGAGTCCGGTCCATCACATCAGATCCGGACACTGTTTTATTCATAGGTTTCATTCATGAACGACATATTCTATCACAGGTCCAAAGAAGAAGTACGAGTTGAGGTTGATCAGTGACGCTCAATCGATCCTAGGTTGGAGAGCAGATGTTGTGTGTGTGTGTGTGTGTGTGTGTGTGTGTGTGTGTGTGTGTGTGTGTGTGTGTGTGTGTGTGTGTGTGTGTGTGTGTGTGTGTGTCCAGTGATGGAGGTGCCATTTAGGTGCAGAGATAATGGATGGATGAATCACCTGCGCCACTTTAACAGCTCTCAACACTAAACGCTCCGCTACTTCAAAGAGCAAGACACACCACTTTGCTCCTCACCTTTATCACAGATATGACTTCAAACCGAGCAGGTCCGGCCGGGCCGTGGTGCTCTAACGGTCTCGATTGTTTGTTATTCCAGACGCTGACAGCTCTGGAGCTACAATATGACAGTCATCACTGAATGTGGACACTAAAGATGCTCTCCCTCTCCTTCTCTCTCTGTCTCCCTCCACCTCTTATTAGTAAAGTGATGTAGGGGAAAAAAAAGTCAAGCAGCTGTTAAACATGTACGCATCCACTGCAGGACACGTCAGACCTCACTCCTTAATGTGATGTCTGACTCACTCGGTTGTGTGGTAAAACTCAAAGTGAGCGAAAACACACCCTCCGACTGAGTGATACACTCCTTCTCTTCCATTAAAATATCTTAACTTTCATTAATACACTCAACAGCTTTGAGAGCGTGTAGTCATAGAATTAATACATAACCCAGACTTGGGTACAATACGAGTTTCCTCAGACCCCAGAATGAAAGGCTTGGACAGACAGTGTCGGAGCAGCTGCAGAGAGACAACCTGATCAATCAGTCAATCAGGAAAAATAAAGGAAGAGAGATCTGCAGGTAGAGGACAATCACTGGAGTTCTGACAGTGAGTGAGAAGTTGGAAAACCAGCAGCTCCTGGTTAGAGATTACAGACAGCAGCGGGTGAAGAATTGACCCGAATGTGGAGACCGATCTGTGGCTGCTTCAGTAGACGCAGTAGGGAGGGACTGGGACGAGGAGCAGAGGAGGAGACAAGCTGACAGACAGACAGACAGACAGACAGACAGACAGACAGACAGACAGACAGACAGACAGACAGACAGACAGACAGACAGACAGACAGACAGACAGACAGACAGACAGACAGCTAAACAGTGGGAGCAGCAGCGGGACGGGGTTCAGAACCGCTGGAGCCAAAGTGACGACACAAAACTGAACTTACAGAGAGAGACAACACAACACACCCAGTAAGGACAAGGAAACCAGTCAGTCACACACACTGGGGGACGTAGAGCACCAGGCCCCGTCCCATCCTGGAGGGGCCTGATCCGTTGTTTGGAAACTGGACTGTGACTGTCGTCAGATTATCTGATGGTACCTGAACGCACCTCGCCTTCTATGTCCTTCATTAAGTTGGTTCGTATGCGATTAGCGCTTTAAAGAGATGTGGGGACTAAATTGTTTACCACAACAGTTGGCGGGCACGTATCTACCAGCGTATCTGACGCCTATGTTTTCAGTTTTTGAGTTTTCAGTTTTTGGCTAAAAGATTTTAAACCAAGCGACATGGTTGCAAACAGTTCTGGGCTGTGCAGTAAACCTGCAGTAAACAGGTTGTTTTTTCGAAAGAGAAGCTCACCAACTCACCACCTCATACACGGAGGCTTACACACACACACACACACACACACGCACGCACACACACACACACACACACACACAGAACAGCTTTAAGCTCAGAGCGACAGCGTGACTATCACTGGTACCAAAGAGCATAAAACTGTTCTAATGTCTGACGTCTCCACTCCCCCCTGTCTCCCCTTCCTCCTCCTCCTCCTCCTCCTCCTCCTCCTCCTCCCCTCATCCCACCTTCAGCCCCTGAAGGCATGTGAAGTTTCATTTGCACTTAAAAAAACGTGTGAATCTGCTCAGCAGGTCTGGAGAGGCACTCGCATGGCGATGGCAGTATGCCGCGTTAGGTCGGGGGTCTCCTCGCCTCGGTTCAGAGGTTCAGAGTGGAGGTGTGGAGGTTCAGAGGATCAGAGGTGTAGAGGTGTGGAGGTTCAGAGGATGAGAGGTTTAGAGGTGTGGAGGTTCAGAGGATCAGAGGTTTAGAGGTTTCAGAGCTCCTCATTGTCACTGACATCTCCAGCTTTGAAGTCCATGTCTCGCGGTGTGGCAAATTACCGACGACACGCAGCCCGTGGCGGCGGCTGCCGGCGTTGCCCTGGCAACCGTCTCCACAGGCGTCGCCGGGCTCGGTCCACGGAGGAGCGTGACCATCGCCGTGGGAGACGAGACGCCCCAGCACGCTCTGCCTCCGCCCCAGAGATTAGTGGAGACGGCGGTGTGCTCAGACACAGCTACTGTCACGCTAGAGCATCATTTATTCAGCAGAACGGACAGACGGGAAACACCAGGCAGGAAGCAAAGACAGGCCTGTTTGTCTCTGTACGCTGTCCGTGTGTGTGTGTGTGTGTGTGTGTAAGACAAAAAGATGTATTGTTGGCTGGGAAAACCAAAACGGTAAAAGAAAAACAATGGATTGCTCTTTTATGATTAGCTTAGTATCGCTGAATCCATCCATCATCTCACACATTTTATGGCCTCATAGGGTCCAACACACCCTGAACCAGCACTCACTCTCACTAGAACCAGGAGGCTTCAGGTCAACCTAAACATGCATGTATTTAGTCTGTGGGAGAAATAAGCTGACTCTTCCTGTATATATAGTTCTAGTTTGCTACATATTTTAGATTAGAATAAAATAGAGTGCTATTTATTGTCATAATACAGTGTACAAGGAGACTTCACTTTTTCAGTACAGAACATTAAAAAGAGATAAATTGGCTCGATACACAAATCTACAGATATGACGTGTATATACACATATGGAGGCATCAAAAAGCTATGAATATTAAAAATATAGAAAAATCAAAATAAAATAAAAAGCTAAAAACACCAACGTGTTACACGGGTGAAAACAGTAGCAGCAGTTTATTGCACAGGTAGAACCGAACACAACCTAATTTCACACTTGTTTCTCCGTCTTAATTGGCGCTAAAGTTTTTTCTGCCTGCAACACGTCTCCCGGCCATCGCGGCCACATGCTAAATGTCATTAGCTATAATTAGCAGCAACAGAGCGGGACTGCAGTCCCAATCTGCGATAGGTTATAAAGCCACCAGAACCGAAGGTGAAGGCAATTACAGAGCGACTACGATACCATCAAAACAGAAGACAATGGCTGCAGGCAGGACACAAAGAAATAGAGGGAGGAGAAGGAGAAGAAGAAGAGGGGCTAATTATATCAGGCTTGTGATGGAGATGGGAAGATGCTGGAGGCTCGTTCCTGAACCTTCCAGCAGCCGCGCTCGATAAACAGATAGACAGGCTTTAATTGTTGGGATCACGGATGACATTTCTATGTGTATGAGATAATGAGACGAGCGTGGCCGTTTGTTTTTTTTTTTTCCAGACGGTCAATTTTAACTCGTCATGTTCACGAGAGAGAGAAAAATCAGCAGAATTCATCAATAAACAGGACGTTTGCCGTTGTCTGACTCGTAAAGATAGAAGAGCGGTTCAGAGAAGCCTGAGAGCACAACAGCCTCCTGCAGCCATCTCTGAGGGGAGCGGCTAAAAGTGGAGGGATTATTAAAGCTGGAACTGTTTCCTGCCCTCTGTGTGTGTGTGTGTGTGTGTGTGTGTGTGTGTGTGTGTGTGTGTCTGAGAGACATAGATTGACACACATGATTGTAGTTTTCTATCACTACATGTCTGTGACAGTGATTACAGCTAATATTAGACTGTGAGCGTTAGAGTGCAATCTACAAATAATAATCTGTCTGGAGTCTCAATCACAAGTGGAACCATGAGTGAGTAAATAAATGAATGAATGAATGAATGAATGAATGACTCTGTGGTCATGCCAGAGGGACGTAAACCGAGGAGAAGGGGTCTGGAGCAGTGAGGATCGCGTACTACAGTCCAGACTGTAAAATGACATCCAACACTTCACTGAAAGTTCACGCTACCTGTGAACATCTCCTCAGAGGCAGAACGCAGCCCTGATGGTGACAGTTCCTGGAGAACGAGTGTCTGTTTCTCTGCTCACATATTTATCACAGACTCAGCTCATTAGCAGCTGCTAATGTGTAAAGACAGAGAGAAAAAATTGTCATTCTGCCAAATTTTCTAGAAAAGTCTGGCAACCGAGAAGTCAGAAGATCACAACTTTGTTCACCTGGTTGTTGAGCTCTCCACCCCTGCTCACCACCATCAGCTGGAGGACCACCACCATCAGCTGGAGGACCACCACCATCAGCTGGAGAACCACCACCATCAGGCTGGAGGACCACCACCATGAGCTGGAGGACCACCACCATCAGCTGGAGGACCACCACCATGAGCTGGAGAACCACCACCATCAGCTGGAGGACCACCACCATCAGCTGGAGAACCACCACCATCAGCTGGAGGACCACCACCATCAGCTGAGAACCACCACCATCAGCTGGAGGACCACCACCATGAGCTGGAGGACCACCCACCATCAGCTGGACGACCACCCCCATCAGCTGGAGGGACCACCACCATGAGCTGGAGGACCACCACCACCATCAGCTGGAGGACCACCACCATCAGCTGGAGGACCACCACCCGTGAGCTGGAGGACCACCACCATCAGCTGGAGGACCACCACCATCAGCTGGAGGACCACCACATCAGCTGGAGGACCACCACCATGAGCTGGAGGACCACCACCATCAGCTGGAGAACCACCACCATCAGCTGGAGGACCACCACCATCAGCTGGAGAACCACCACCATCAGCTGGAGGACCACCACCATGAGCTGGAGGACCACCACCCATCAGCTGGACGGACCACCACCATCAGCTGGAGGACCACCACCATGAGCTGGAGGACCACCACCATCAGCTGGAGGACCACCACCATCAGCTGGAGGACCACCCACCGTGAGCTGGAGGACACCACCATCAGCTGGAGGACCACCACCATGAGCTGGAGGACCCACCACCATGAGCTGGAGGACCACCACCATCAGCTGGAGGACCCACCACCATGAGCTGGAGAACCACCACCATCAGCTGGAGGACCACCACCATCAGCTGGAGAACCACCACCATCAGCTGGAGGACCACCACCATCAGCTGGAGGACCACCACCATCAGCTGGAGAACCACCACCATCAGCTGGAGGACCACCACCATGAGCTGGAGGACCACCACCATCAAGCTGGACGACCACCACCATCAGCTGGAGGACCACCACCATGAGCTGGAGGACCACCACCATCAGCTGGAGGACCACCACCGTGAGCTGGAGGACCACCACCATCAGCTGGAGGACCACCACCATCAGCTGGAGGACCACCACCATGAGCTGGAGGGACCACCACCATCAGCTGGAGGACCACCTCCGACGGTTCCTGACCTCACATATCACTGACCTTATTCCTTCATTGGTTAACTGGTTGGTTAATAGGTGACTAGCGTTCCAAAAAGAGGTGGGGACAAAACTGTTAAAGACAGGAAGTGGGTGGGGACATGTCCCCAGTGTCCCCAGCATCACCTCAAGACAGTTGTGGGGAAACGGAGGTGAGTCAGTCACATCAGATGAATCAGCATCCAACAGTGAAAATAATGAAAGAAAAGAGCAGAAGATGTGTTGTTGTTTACAATGGCAGGACAGGCAAGAAACGTCTGTTTGTTCATTTGTGCAATTCATCACGCTTCTCAGAGCGAAGGGAATGTGTTGGAAATGAAAATAGACAATTTAAAAACAAACCGTGAAAAATCTACAAAACAGCAGATGCAAACTGCAGTAAACCATAAGATAATGAGGAAGAAATACTGAATAATAGTAAGAGTAATAATAAA
>CM055190.1:2297107-2344207 GCA_029224185.1 Karalla daura
TGTGCAGTGGTGATTCTTCTTTTTCGTCTTTTACAGTTTTGTTTTGAAAACCTGTCATAACTATGATTTTAACTATGTGAGGTGGTTGCACAAAAAAGTCAGAAACCTGACCTGAAATCTACAGTAAATCCACTCTGTGGTCTTCTGGACCTTTCACCGACTTAATTTGGTATTCCACTCCCAGAGATAAACACAATTATCCATTATTTAAAAAACAAAATAAAATGATGGCGCCAGAAATGGCAACAGGTTCAATAAAAGCGGGCGCAAAATGTGTCTCAGAGTGGATTTCTGCCCCGGACGAGGCTGGAAAAACAGTTTTGATTGGAATCGACAAGGAGGATCAATTAAATGCTAATTAAAGACCACTTCGGTCCTAAAAGCATACGGGCAGCAGCGTTCTATACGTTAGGAATAATTGGCTTTAAGAGCTGATAGGTAGGCTTGCTCATAGACTTCACAGATATCAGGATCGAGGCTGTTTGTTGTTACCACTTAACTCTTTAACATTAATGATTTGGAGTAAGACCGTCGATGCAGAGCCGGGGAAGGGGTGGGGGGGTCGATCCCGACTGCATGGATCCACAGATAGCTGCTACTCTAGTCATCTTTAGCATGCCAGATGAGTCTTTAACTGTTGTGAGAAAGATAAATAAAACAATGTGACGACTTTTGTTTCAGAATGTGAAGAGCAGCGACAGATGGAGAAAGTCACGCAAAGCTCCAAAACCACCTGTTTGTATTGCTCCATAAGTGAACAGGTTCGTTAGCTCGCAGGTGATAGCATTATGGTATGAAATGGTGAGGCTTGGAAAAGCCGCACAAGAGCATCAGTTTTAAAACTTTTAAACCATGTCTGCTTTATCGAATAGATCGGACAGAATGATTCCACTTTCCGATATTGTTCCAAAATGGTTATGACAAAAAAATGAACGCTATGAGCATACCAACCAGGGAACTTTGCCTGGAAACTTGGTATCTGTGGCAATTAGCTGAGGCACAGATCTCTAAGATGCAGCTGACCTCTGTCAGCTCTGTCACAGCTGTGTTGGTGATGCAGCCCACACACTGGGCGGGCGTTTCATCCGTGCAGGAGATACTCTGCATGGCCTCGACTTTTAGGAAATAAAACTGCTGGTTAGATGACAGAGAAGACAGGTCTCTCTCTCCTCAGATCTGCCAATCTGCAGATTCTGTCTGTGAAAAAAAGCTACAACATCCTGCTCCTAAATACACTATCAAAAGCAGTACAATCAGAACCTGACTGGAGGGGAATCTGAGGACAAACTGCAGATAAAACAAAACCAGACAATAGTTCTAAGACGTTGAAAAGGAGGTCGAGCCGCATGCTGCACAGCGGAGCGAGACACCAAACCTGGCGGCGGCTTGACGTGCCACCGACTAATGAGCAATCACAGCAGGAAGGAAAAAGCAATATGTCCCCGTCCAGCTCCTCCCCTCCTCACAGCACTTCCCTTCTCTGATAAACATCCAGTGATCAGAGGTGGTCACGACTCGGAGGTCCGCTCACATCCACTTGTCTACTGGAAAACATGGACTCAGAGAACCAGAACCAGGAGGCAGCATGGGGGGGGGGGGGGGGGGGGGGGGGGGGGGGGGGCATGCAGTGCAATGTAGACATCTCAGAATATGCTGTTGAGCTGCTCTATATTCTTATTTTTGATTTGTCACTATCATTTGGCTCTTTGTCATTTACTGCAACTATGCAAATAACAAATAAAGGTTTATCTTATTTCATCTGATACGTTTCTAATAGGCTGCCAAAGGAGGCGTACTGTACATTATGCAAACTTAAAAGGACATTGTGTCGGAACTACCTCCATCTAACAGTGAAATCATTGATGATGATCCCTATCTCTTTCAAACCAACAGGTCACTCTAGCGCGTATTACAGCTACGGTAGCCTCTGTGTATCAAAAAGCCTCTCTGTCTGATCTTCTCCTCCAGTGTCTCCGCTCTGGCTAGCTGGTAAAACACGCTGGTGCTGTTTGTCCCTCGCTGGCAGCTGTAGTTTCAAGATGGCCGACAGTGCTGCCCTGTGGGCTTATCGTAACATGTATAAATTAATCTAAAGTGCCTCTTTTATCAAAATGTGTCAGATTATTAGCAGAGATCATAATACACCCATGATAACTATGTAAATATTGACATTAATTTGGGGAAATAAATGTAATGCATTGTGCCTTTAAGGGAAAGCCTGAGTGGCATCCAGGCCAAGGATCCAACCTGCAGCTAATTTTACATCGACTTCAGGAGTCGGGCGGCGCCAACCTGGCAGCATCCACCACTGTTGTTTGACCTTCACGATGCCTCATGGGGAACACGGAGGCGATGCCAAAAAAGCCAGCAGCTTAGGCCCAGACCCAGCAGTAAATAAAAAATATGACTAAATACGATTCAAAGTGAGATCAACCGAGGTCGTACCTGCAGTTTAACCTCCGCATCGCTCAGTCCTCCGCGGCTAAAAGCTCGGAGCTGCGAGGAGCCCGTTCTGTGGAACAGCTAGAGCTTCTGCAGCATGTTTAACAGCGTTCCTTCTCTAAATGTTCCAGGTGCTTTGTAAAGGCCTACAGCATGTGTTGCTGTCAGAGAACGAAGCAGACTTTCAGCTGGGTGGTGAAGAAAACCTTGTGTGATTGCGGCACCAATCATGTGCTCCAAATAGAGACATTTCACAGATCGACAGAGGCAGAGCGTTCCTAATGTGTGTGTGCATGTGTGTGTGTGTGTGTGTGTGTGTGTGTGGAGGTGGGGAGGGACAAACTGTTGATCACCACTGGAGGAATTTTAGATCTGCAGTGACGCGGGGATCGAGGGGTGGGGGTGGGGGGGTCTGAGTAATGAGGCTGACGATCTGGGCTCCGATGTAGGATGGGAAAGTAGGTCAACGGCCTCCTGGACAAACTCACTTCATTAATACGACACAGGCGCTCCCGCCTTGTGTACAAACTACCACAACTACACAAATATCTTCTGGTGTGTGCGTGTGTGTGTGTGTGTGTGCGTGTGCGTGTGCGTGTGCGTGTGCGTGTGTTTCATAATGTCTTTTCATAACGTTAAAGCTGGATCCCGCCCAGATGAGCACCTTTGAGTGCTCGTACACCGCCCCTACACTAGTTGTCTAGTTGTCAGGTTGTCTATGATGACTCTCTCTCCTCTCATGAGCAGTTTGAAAACATTGAAACATTCATCTTAACTCTGTAAATTGAACTATAGTGTACATCTCACCTCCAATATTAGTCTTTGTGCCGTGTACTGTGTGGCACAGGCGGTATGCTTTCTCGCTATCCTTCCATCCATCTATCTGATATTCTGGAGGAGGTATATAAAACAGGAAGGACAGAGAGAACTAATCTGTGTGTGTAAACCATCTGTTGTTTGTAAATCAGCAGCTAACTAGGTGACTGGGGAGACTGGTTCCAGTGTCCAGCCAAAGGGCGCTGCCAGCTCCTCCTCTACCTCACTCTGTGCCACTGACACTAATTGGAATGCCGCGTTGCCAGTTCTGCTCTTTCTCTTTCTGTCTTTCTCTTTTTCTGCCAACCATTTCACCAGCATCACAACATGTTCTTCCACCATATGGAGGAAACCACAACAGACGAGAAATGGCAGCAAGCTAAAGTGATTACACACTCACTCACACACACACACACACACACACACACACACACACACACACACACACACACACACACACACACACACACACACGGTTCTGAATCACCACTGACCCAAACGGCCCTCTGAGGACACGCTTCACAAGGAGCTGCCATGGTTCTGCAATCGTGGAACTGTGGAGCTCCCATCAGGCCGCTCGATTTATAAAAAACAAAAAAAGAAAAGAAAAGAAAAGAAAAGAAAAGAAAAGACGGATTTGACTTTACAACTTTTAGCAGGTTGCCTCCGTGCATCCATCTGGGTCACAGGGCCAGTAAAGTGTTAAATAGGTCACCAAACAAGCATCCTTTCCAGTCCAGCCAACCACACCCCCACCCCCTCACCTCCCCACCCTCCTTCCACCCTCCCTTCCCCACCACCACCACCACCACTCACTAGATCAGCCTCCAGTTTTTCCCACACTATCTGGCTGCTGCACCTCCACCCTGGGAGCCTAGAAAGCACAGGGAGAGCAGCCGGGGATAGGACTGTGTGCCTGTGGTTGCCTACTTCTGTGTGTGTGTGTGTGTGTGTGTGTGTGTGTGTGTGTGTGTGTGTGTGTGTGTGTGAGTAAAGAAGTAAGGCTGTGTGTGCCGTACGGCCTCCGGCCATCGAATCTTGGATGGTTTCACCTCGGCAGAGTTGGCCGAGCTGCCCCTTGCCTTCATTCACACTGAGCCAAGCACTCAGGAAAATAAGAGCACACACACACACACACACACAGCAGTCTGCGGATGTGAGTCTTTGCAACTAGTGCTGCTCGTCTGGGAGTCAAGCTTCTGTTCTCTTTGCATCAGAAACTAAATATTTTAATGAAAGAAAGAAAGAAAGAAAGAAAGAAAGAAAGAAAGAAAGGAAGAAAGGAAGAAAGAAAGAAAGGAAGAAAGAAAGAAAGAAAGAAAGAAGAGAGGAGGAGGAGATTTCTCCTCTGGGGGCTGGTCGGAGCAGCGTGGGGGCCAATAACACTCTCCAACGAGAATTTAATGTGAACATGAATCTCGTCCTTGCTTTCTCGCTCGCTCTGTGTCGGCCTCTAATTTGACTCTAAATTTCCCACACGCGATAATATTTTTTCCCACTGCGGCTTTGTTTCCAGGCGGGGAGTGAGACACGCAGCAGGCAACTAATCACCAAGGAGAAGAAAAAAAGAAAAGATAAGAAAAAGCTAAGTATCTCCTTCTTCAGGAATTCTCTCTCTATCCTCTTTATTTCAACTCTCAGCTCAGGGAAACACAGGGAGCAGGAAACAAAAAAAGTTAATCCAAACATCATGGAGAGCAGAGAGGGAGCAGCAGACTCATCCTCCACCAGCACACACCATGTCCATCTCTATGGAGCAGCTCCTGGTTCTCATTTAAAACATCTCTCCTCGCTTCTCTCCTCGCTTCTCTCCTCCCTGTCCTCTGACCCATCACCAGGTGACCCTCAGGCTCCGTCAGGTGACGCAAACACGAAGACCTTCTGAGAGGTCCTCACCCTCTCACACAGCTTCTGCCAGACACGACCCTCACACAGCCCCTGGCTGCAACATCTGAAGTGTTTGCAGCATAACAGCCCCTCCACGCACGCACGCACGCACGCACGCACGCACACACACGCACACACACACACGCACACACACGCACGCACGCACACATCCTCTCCATCCTCCTCGACACACGCAGGCAGCGCGCTGGAGTGTGTCCAGGAGGAGCCGGAGCATCTGCTGCCGGGGACAAATTAAACGTGGGGTAATAATTACGGGAGGAGCCCCCCCGCCCCCCCACCACCCCCTCACCCCCCCGGGAGGAGGAGGAGAAGGAGGAGGAGGAGAAGGGGGGCGGCTGAGCGTCCCGGAGAAGACACCTGGAGGAGCGGAGCAGCCGAGCAACACGGAGCGGAGATACAACAAGAGAACCGCACAGAGACACAAAGACGCTTCTGAACTTGGAGGGTCTCAACATCCTCACAGCGCGCGAGCGTGCACGCGTGTGTGTGCGTGTGTGCCTGTGTATGTGTTTTTTTGTTTGTTGGTTTTTATTTTTACCTCGGAAGAGGAACGCTTTGCTGCCGTTGTGCAGCCCCGCCACCTGGGTAATTCCATAAGTAGCGTTCGCCAGGTCAAGTTCGTGGATGATATCGATCTGGTAGTCCTGGTCCGATCCCAGAGTCAGAGCTGTGGATGGGGGGGGGGGGGGGGGGGTGGAAGGGAGGAGGGGGCACGCAGGTTAGAGAAGCTGCAGCGGCGGAGGAGCTGGAGGAGGAGGAGGAGGAGGGGGGGGGGCTGGCAGACTCCACCAGCACATTTGCTGTTCCGTTTAATACAGGTGGAGACATTTAGGAGTGCGTGCATGCGTGCGTGTGTTAAAAACAGAGTGAGAAAGCTGCAGCCCACACCTGTGTCTGTCTGCCCCCTCCCTCCATTCTTCCTCACCTCAAGGTAAAAAGGTGTCATCTTAATCTGCCACAAAGTGACAAGGAAGAGGGGAGAGAGGAGGTGTGTGTGTGTGTGTGTGTGTGTGTGTGTGTGTGTGTGTGTGAGGGGGGGGGATAGTTGGTGTGTTTCTTACCTGGCTCGGTGAAGAAGACCAGGGACAACAAAGCCACGTTAATAAAATCCATCTGTGCGGGGAGTGGGTGCCGCGCCGCGTGTCCTCACAGCAACCTGCGCTCCTCTGCGTGTCCGCTCCGCGTCTGACGCTCCGCTGCGCTCCCTCTCTCTCTCTCTCTCTCTCTCTCTCTCTCGCCTCGGAGGTGGAGGAGCCGAGGAGCGGTCCACTGCGCCCGGGCTGAGAGGGGTGGGTGGGGGGGCGGGGTGATCCATCCTGAGGAGCGGTTCGGGTTCGCGGTGATTGGACGCGTCCGCGGCGGCAGTCCCGGTTCATCGCCGTTCATCGTGACGCGTTTGATGGACGGAGATACGGTCAAATATCCGCCCCTCAGATCCGTTTCCACCTGCTACCTCTCTCTCCCCCCCACCTCCAGAAAGTTCCAATTTCGGAGGTGAGAAAGGGGGCTTCTCGGGAGGCAAGGAGCGAGGACAGGTGGTCCGCTCTCACCTGTCCGCCTCGAGCTCGAGGGGACTGGTTAACGACAATCCAGGAGTGACTTATATGACTGGTATTACTAACGGTGGGATGAAGAGCGTGTGGAGAACAGCAGAGTACAGGAATCCTGCGTCCATCCTCCATCCCGAAGCTCCGCATTCTGGACAGGATGTGCGTCCTGAAAAATAATTACTGGAGCAATTCTTTTTCAACCTACTACCTGACTTCTGCTTCTTTACATTTTCGCACAGAATCATCTGCACTTTCTACTCCTTCCATCTATAGGTAGGAGTAGAAATAAAGTAGTAGTAGATAGATAGATAGATGTATGTAGTAATGTAGTAAATGTAGATGTAGTAGATACATTTTACTTGTCTGGCTGGTCATATGACCTATATTTCAAAGCAACTTACCGTCATCATATTAACATTTTTTTCAAGTTTAATCATAATACATTTTTATTTATATTGCCCTTTTCATCAGAATTTTCAAAATGCTACAGGTTGAAAAGGAGATCTAAAGAAAGAAATGAGAGGGTGATGGGCACATGACAAAAACTGTTTCCTCTAGAAACAGAAACCCCTTCTGGAAAGAACCTGTTAGGTTACTGGACTGCTGTTCAGTGCTGGAAACCTCCTCCTGACATCTTCAAACCTCACAGGCTTCTGGGACAGAGCACACCTGCAGCTAACGGCCTGGATAAACAAGCACAATTACAGTCTGTACAAATCTCATACCTGACCCAACAGAACCTTCATTGAGCTGGCGCTCTGCTGGCTGGGATATGAAGAAGAACGTAGCTGGAATCAATCTGCTGCATTTCATCTTCAAATAATATTAAAAATGTTTCAGGAAAACACAAAAACATGACCAAACGCAAAGCAGTTGTGACCCTCATTGTCATCTATAGGGTGTAAGGTGCAGAGGAAGGTCGATTTGTGCGAGATGATTTAAGACGAAAAACACACCGTCGAAAAATGACTTTGGGCTTTATTTTAATAGGTTGACTCCAGCTTGAATAGAGACAAACAAACAAAAAATAGATGAGAAGGCTCCAGAGAAGATGTTGAAGACAGTTTTCCGTGTTCTGCTGAGAAAATAAAATGTTCTGAGGACAAGAGAGTTTCACAGTATCCAGAATAATCAATGAGAGCCACCATTCTGCCAGCATGTTGTTAGCCTACTCTTCAATTTTGGATTGAAAGACCAGCAAAAAAAAAACAACAAAACATGTTTACCTAAAACACCACCATACCCTCACATATAAATGGCAGCTGAAAAATGTGGCAAAACGGGCCCAAACCAAAGAGAATCTGGAGGCAGCAGGTTCCCTCTGGTTCCCAGTGAGATGAGGAACGTGCTCCTGGTCCTTCAGTCCTGATCTGATCCCGGCTCAGTCACTTCGCTTCAAGCAAGGCCGCCAGGGTCAAGATTTAGGGCGGGGGCCACTGTGGGCTTTCCTGACAGCGTGTTTTCAAAGTGTACGAGTGAAAATCGCACAATCTAGAAATGCTTTGTTTTCACTGTTTCTGCCTGATGGCATTTCAGGGGTGGTTCGCCCAGGGCACCCAGCAGGCCAGGACCGGCCCTGGCACTCACAATGAGACATGAGCATCCTGCAAAAGAGAAGAGAGGACAAAAAAACACTTAGACCTGGCAGGAACCAGCCAAAAGACAGCAAACACACACACAAACCGCAAACATGAGGAGAGAAGAGACGGAGAGAAATCAAGCAGGATGATTGAGGGAGCAAACAGGAAAGACCTAGAGAGAGGAAGTAGTTACCAAAATAAAACTAGACTCAAAATAAAACTGAACAGAAACGAGCCAGATATGACATCACCACAGAGCCCTCCTGGACAGATCTGTTTGGCTTCACAAACGTGTCATTTTCCGGAGGCTCTTTGTAGTTCGCTGCTTCTGACTTGTGCAGGTGTCTGGCTGTGACCTCTGTTCAGTCGTGGTCCTTGGCCAGTCATTACCACCCCCCCCTCCCCACACACACACATATATACATATTAAACACCTATATATACATATATAGGATGACTGAGTGAACTCTATTTCTCTCATTTCTGTACTTCAGCCTCCGAGCCCATGACCTGGTGGTGTGAGCTCCTTGTGCTGTGACTGAGGTAAAACATCTCAGTCCGGAGGACAAACTGCTGGTCCACGAGAAACGTGGACATCAGTCCAGAAAATGTACTTCAGGAACTCACTGTACACCTAGAGACCAACCAGCGTGATCATCCAGCTCTCACTCATCTGAATGTGTAAAATCAGTTCTCTCTCTGCTCTCTGCCCTCTCTCAGTTCTCCGTCTCTCCTCAGTCCTCTCTCAGTTCTGTCTGCCCTCTCTCAGTTCTCTCTCAGTCCTCTGTCTGTCCTCTCTCAGTTCTCTGTCTGTCCTCAGTTCTTTGTCTGTCCTCTCTCAGTTCTTTGTCTGTCCTCTGTCTGTCCTCTCTCAGTTCTCTGTCCTCTCTCTCTCTGGGCTGCTGCAGCATCATCTCATCTCACATCTGCGCCGTCTAAAAAGCAGCGAGATACAATCTCGCCGTCTTGCTAATTTACATAACTCATTTGCTTTAACAGTTGTTTTAATAAAAGGTTATTAAAGAGACGTGAGGAGCACCAGCAGCAGCCACACCCACAGACCAGATGAAGAGAGGAGCGGGGGGGGGGGGGGGCGAGGAGCGAGGAGGGGGGGCGAGGAGCAGGTCCAGGCGTTGGATGAAGCCAGAGAGAGAACAACAAACTGCTGCCTTGTTTGTTTCTTTGTGACTGCAACATGTATTTTTTAACGCTGCTTATCATTTTCGGTGAATACATGACGCGATGTTAATTTAGCGGCAGCTCTGGCGACGCTAACGAGAGACATAGCTGCTACACATGTGTAAAATATGAGCAGAGTTAAAGACTTTTAAAGAAGTTCTCAACAGACCATCACAAGTCTTGACTGAGAAAACACATTCTGTGTCCCCAAACTGACAAACGATGCCATCCCGGAGCCTCTCTGTTTCACCCCCCCCCCTTAAAAAACAACATGAAGACGCGTAATGAGCGGCTGCCAGTCTGTCTGCAGGTGAGCACGGGCCTGGGATTCATCTGGGTCACTGGCATGAAACTGTCTGTGAGACATGTGAGACGTGTGAGACGTGTGAGACGTGTGAGACATGTGAGACGTGTGAGACGGTCTCAGCGTCGCCTCCCTCAGAGCAGAAACAGGACGGAGCAAAGAGAGAGAAAACCTTTCAATCATCGCAGAGCAGAAAAGGCCGCACTGTCGTCAACTAGCCAGCGTGGCTTCTGCTTTTATGCTTTAGATTAGCAGACGATTGAAACAAGTCCCACTGATTCATTTAGGATAGCTGCTTTTAATTGATTTCAGCTACACGCACACACACGCACACACACACACACACACACACACACACACACACACACACACACACACACACACACACACACACACACACACACACACACACACACACACACACACACACACACACACACACACACACACAGCTCCTTAATTACTCCGCGCTTCACTCCAGGAACTACACCACCCCGCCCGGTGGAGGCGACTACTTCCTGACACCTGGTTGTTGTGTGGCACAGAGGAGGGGGGGCAATTAGCGGGCCGACTCCGAGCAGCCAGAACCAGGAAGCCGACTCCACGTCATCGCTGCCAAACGTCTATCGGGTCGATCGTGTGAGAACGCAGGAAATGAAAACATTTCTGGAAGGCGGAGCGCGATCCGATCAGCAATGTCCCCCTCGTCGTTTCATTTGTTTAAATGACACTTTAAGAGCATCGTACGTGCAACCTGGAAAATTAAGTGGGCCCCTTCCTGAAGATGTGGGAGCCTCTTGTGGGCCTCTTACAACAGCCTGTTTACAAAGGATGAACCGTGACCTTGGTTAGATTTGATTTGATTCGCCTTGTACTTTTCTTTTTTGTCTGTTTCTTCTTCCTTTCTGTCCGTTTGTTAAAAATTAATAAGAAGATAATTGGAAAGGAAGAGACTCCATCTCACTTTCCCCGTCTCTTCTTTGCAGATGAAATAGTCTTACAAACTGAGACGGCCTGGGCAGACTTCAGAGGGATGCGTACTGACAACTTACCAACTTTATAGCTCGCCTGCCAGAGACCGGCAGATGGGCCAAGTCCATTTTATCTACTGGCCAAGCAAGAAATTGTCTCTCTTTGTTACATATAGATCTGTTTCAGTACTTTTCATTGAGGTAACAGTATTGTATAGCAAGACATGCTGAGAAAAGAGGCAGAAATATTATTGAATTAAAGCAAACATTGCAAACAAGGACAGTGCCAATACTGCAGTCAGCCTGGCTTCAGACCACCTGTACAGACCTGAGCTGGGTCATAGCTAAAGGGGACACATCACGCTAGAACTCACTGTCACTGCTTTAGAGTGTATCTGGAGTGCATTCCTACCCCTTCAGCTTCAGTTTCGACCACTAAGTCACTGTTTAATGATCTGGCCTGTGTCTACTCGTCACGTAACGCCCCCTGCCATCGTTCCTTACCTGCCAGAGCGAGGAGCCGCCATCTTCTCCTCCTCACCTGTGTGGGGCCGGGTCTGCTCTGTGATTGGACGCAGGTTCGTCATGTGCCTCTGGTATTCCGGTTCCAGTGTACAGTTGCACCGCAGCCATCTCTCTCCCACCGTTGCCATGGTCACGACATGCCTGGTAGAAAGAAGTGGGAGGGGCACGCTAAGCTCATTAGCATTTAAAGGGACAGGCGTTAAAATCGAGCACTCAGAGCAGGGCTGTCAAACTGCCGTTTAGGAAAACCATCTGGGCTTCATTCCTTGGGTTTTTCTGACCAAAGTGTGTTCGACGTTGGAAGGAGAAATGAGCAGAACGTATCTGCTTCTGAGGGGGGGCCCTCAGGAGGCCGAGGGGTTTTATCGTTAGGAGAACTGTGTGTTTTCTCTCTGTGGGGCTTCAGTCATCAGCGAGGGTCGCGTCCTTCGGTCTGGCTGGAGCGTTTTAAGTCCGGCGTGCCTCAAATAGGTTGAAAGACGGGCAGTGGACTGTGGATGTGCAGTTACAAGTCTGCACTATCAGCCTTATGAAGCTGGGGGGGGGGGGGGGGCTGCACAGCTCTGGAGGGTCACCTTAATGGCACTCAGGGGAATCAGAGCTCCAACTTTTATTTTGTCAGCCACGGCTGGACTCCCATTTACTGTCACTTCTCTTGGAAACATGATTAATGTGTTCCTCACAGGTGCTTTAAGAGAGAGAAAAAAAAACGCGTGTAAAAGTGTGATGCCACAAAAGCACGGGAGAGAAGATGATCGTTTCTGCAGTGCTGGGTTTCTTCCTTCAGCGGGGATGAAAACGTTGAGCTGGAGCAGTTCTTTCTTTGTTCGCTCTGTCTTTCTTCCCCTCCCTCCCGCTGCGGGAGCAGAATAAGTTATGGATTAAAGGGGACGCCGCCAGTGGTGTTTACCGGTGTATTGTTCACACAGGACCACGTCCAGGAGGCAGCTATCCGTCTGCCCGCCCTGAAAACCCTCGCCCCCCCCGACATGATGGCCAGGAATTGTCCCCCGCCAGTCTGGAGGAGGTTTGATTCCTTTGACAGCTATAGCAGCACTTATCCCCAAAGCATGACCCACTTTTGCTCTCAAACTTTCTCCAGGCGGAGGTAAACACGCCTGCTGGATTGAGAGAGGAAAAAAAAGAAAGAGGGAAAGAAAGAAAAGGAGCATCTCTCTAGCAGAGGGGAGCAGTGTGATGGGAATGACAACTCGCTCCTGTCTCTCTCTCTCTCTCTCTCTCACACCTATGTCTCTCAAAAACAACAAAATGAGAAGCAGCTTTAGGACAAACTATGTTTTTACATACTTGTGTGGTTCAAAATCATTGATAACAGATATGGTGTCAGTGAGAGGAGACCGGCCGTCCAGGAGGGTTTTCACGGAGATGTCCTCTGAAATGTCAGGAAAGATACGCCTGATGCTCACCACATCTTCTCAGACCCATCAACTCTGCTCAGACCTGCACCAGCATGTTTAGGGTTTCTTTCTCAGTGGGTACCACCGGGCCTGAAGAAGATTCCAGAGGAAACGCTGAGTTTTCTTTCCCTTGTCCACACAGAAACATCAAAAAGCTCCTGGTGGTCACGGTGCAACAGGACTGCCACCCTGAGGGCATCACTGACCACCTCCTCTACGAGACTCTAACACCCAGAGAGGGTGGACCTGGAGGACGATTAGCAGTGATGTTATTCCTTCCCTAGCAGTGGAGCAGGAACACTGGGAGGTCCCCTGGAAGCTGGACAGACCAGTCACAGATGGATCCTGAGCGGAAACAGAATTTCCCTGATGTGGGACAGATGAAGGTGATGGAAGTGATTGACAGCAGAGGGGAGGGGGGGGCAGCATCTCACCCATGAAGCTTCCTCTGGGGACCATGAAGGTCTCAGCAGTTCCTCTGAGAGCAGCTGAGACATGTCTGCCTGTGAGGGGGAGTAACATCTCCCACCATTACTGTGGGAGCACCCACCTGTCTCTCACACACCTGTCTCTCTCTCTCACACCTGTCTCATTCTCATTCACACCCGTCTGTCTCTCACTAAGGTCCATTTCTACGGTATGTGTTCCAGTTCCAGCCGGAGCGGTTCTGGAAGAGAAGTTTCGTGCCAGTGAAGTCAGAGCTGAGAGGATTAAGAAGAAGAAGAAAACTGAACCGTTTTAAACTTCATTTTCAGGTGAGGCTGTTCTCGATTGGACAGTTTCCCCTCAAAACTTCCTCCTGAAAGCAGCGTTTAACCCCCCAACCGTCTGCGTCACACCGGGAGCAGAGGTGAGCGGTTCCCGATCGACCAAACACATTTGCTGTGTTTTTTACTCCATCCATTTTCACCCAGAATCAAAGCGGCAGACTCCGGCTTATTGCTACATCCCTGAACTTCTTGTTTTGATCGCAGCCTGTGGTGTTTACCAGATGCTCTCATTACCGATGACTCTCTCTTCAGAGTCTCTCTGAAGGTTTTTTTTTGTCCGTTTTCAGGAAGAAAATGAGTTGAAAGCCTTTGATTTTCCCTGCCACAACCACACAGCGCCACACGTTCATTATTGCGCCAATTTTCCGCGCGCTATAAACTCTGGCCTCTCGGCGAGGCAGGGAAAGGCACGCGCACAAGCCGGAGCGTTTAATGGAGCCCGCGGAGGGACCGGGACGGGTTGGAGCCACACACGGCTGGAGGACAAGGCGCTAACCTGGCGAGCACAAACAACACTTTTGTGATGTTGACTGGTTGGAAAACAGTGGGTGGACTACTGACAGAGCTTAACCTGACTTCAAGGATTTTTCCTGTGCAATCCAGATAAGATTTCCATGCTGTTCACAACATAGTTTGTTTTCCAGTTAAAAACCATGATATCACTGTCTGCACATTCTGACTTTTAACTAGGGCCGATACAAACGATTCATTTTGAGGTATATCAGACTGATGGTTATTTTCTCCATTATTTTCTGGGTTATAAATGATGCAAAAACTGTGAAACTTGTCACAGTCAGGTGACACCTTGATCAGGTGTTTAAATGACTTTTAATGGTCAATTTGTTCAGTTTCCTGTCATCAAGAACAACAAAAAAAACAGAAAATATGATTTTTAAAGCTGAGACCAGAGAATATTGACTTCATTTCTTCTCAGATTTTCTTTAAAATGCTTCAATTGATTAATCGGTGATGACAAGGGTATAATAGATCATGTCTTCGTCAGGAGCTCTGGAACTATTGGAGGATTTGTCGAGGAACTGTTGGAGGGCCTGTTAGAGGTCAGGGCACTTAAAATCACACATAAATTTCCCAGACGGCTGACTTCACTTGGCTTGCTTCCAGCATCCCACCCAGAACCTACCTGGTAGAAGCTGAGACCCACCTGGTTCCCAGGCTGCGTCTGCTGTGCTGCACCGTACTGCAGCCGGAGGGTTCGAAGCCAACGCGCGACCTGGAAACCAAAAGGAGCCGAAGCACGGCGAGATTATGAATAGTCATTGATTTTTGTAATATGGAAAGCGAGGCATTAAAGTTGCAGCTTAAGGAGGACTATGAGGACCGAAAACCTTTGAAATGTTAAACACTCATAAAAACCGGAGAACGTCGCATTAATAAAGCATTAACTGCATCGCCGCGCGCCTCGCTCCCCAACCTCTGCCCGCTGCGTGTGCGGCTCACAACGAAGCGTGCAAGGTGACGACACGACACCCGGAACCGACTGAAGAGCCTCGGTCGGTGATCTGCGCACTCTCATCATCATCACTGTCTCAAACGATCATTTCATGCAAAGGCGTTTTCTAGGCTGAGGCGCTGAACTGGTGATTGCTAATATAATAATGCAAACCTAACGTTGCATGCATTTCCACACACACACACACACACACACACACACACACACACACACACACACACACACACACACACACACACACACACACACACACACACACACACACACACACACACACACACACACACACACACACACACACACACACACACACACATATAGAGGTTATTGGAAGTCAGATGGAGACAGTAAACATAGTTTCCATGGGTCCAAATTAGCTGATTGGAGGCAGCAGGGGGTCTGAACACTGAAATAACACTCACCAGATCATGTGAACAACCCTAAGGGCCATATGTGCCCCCCCCCCCCCACACACACACACACACCCTGCCCAAATTAGAGCGTTCACACCGTACTGGTGAGGTACTGGTGAGAAAGTTCAACACCCGTAGATGATGAAAGCTTCACGTGTGTGTTGCTCATTACAAGCTGGTGCTGAGGAGGAATCTGGTGTTGAAATCTCATGATTAAAACTGGTAATAAAAGCAAAACCGCACATCGGCTGGAATTGACTATCTGTTTTTGTATGTATATATTGGAGCCGGCATCATTACAATAGCACAGAGAAGTGGAAGGAAGCGCTGAACAGATTTATAATTTATCATCTATTTATAACTCATACAGTACAAGGACTCTGAGAAAACTGCTGTGTTGTCCCTGCCTCTTTTATCTTTTCTGCTGCGCTGTTCTTACTTTATGCTGCCAGAAACCTCAGCCTAGTGTCTACAGTACTAACTAACTAACTAACTCACCAACTAACTAACTAGCTGACCCACTGGCTGCTGCAGTTAATATGCATGTATGATGCATCATACCAGGATCACCTGATAGATTGTGTTAATCCCAGTGCAGCCCCTCGTCCAGACATGGATTAGGACATCATGGAGCAACCAGGACTGATGGAAGTTTCCTGCATTAAAAAAAAGTCTTGTGCTTTAAGAACTTTACTTTCATCATGTCATGTCCTCATTTGCAATGGAAACACCTTGTGACATGCAACGTTCACACTATTTCTATACGCTGGGTTTCTAGCCTCGTTTCGAGCTTACTGTTACATAAACGTACTTTCATCTTGTTTATATCTATATTTTTGCCTATATTCTGTTTCTTTCATCTTGTTTCATACAGTACATTACTACCTAGACTAGGTCCATTTAGTACAATGACAGTAAAAGCTTTCCATTCTATTCTATTCTACTCTATTCCATTGTATTCTAGCTGTTTCTTCTGGACAAGGCACCAGTTTTCGTACAACAATGGAGCCGTGTCCAGGCCTCATCTAGACATCTATACATCTATAGATCTATACATCTATAGATCTATACAGATCTCTCCAGCAGCTATAAATGCCTCAGCTGAGCCTTCACCTGCCCAGTGTTAGAGAGGATGGGTCTGACTGTTAAAGGCTGAATGTGATCTCACTGTGAAAGAGTTCTATGATGTGTGAACAGGATTAATGATAATAATAACAATAATAATAATAATAATAACAATGTCACCTTCAAGTGACACTGAACATCAGTGTACCGCTGAGTTTTCAAACATAATACTGCTTGTTTGCTTTTCTCTCAAAACCCACTTTTATTCCTTGGCTTTCTGTGATAATATGCTCTTTTTTATGTCTTATTTCTTTCGTAGTTTCTGATTATTATTTTATCACCATTTTAACTGTTATTGTTCTATTGCTTTTATTCTTTACGTTCCACTCATTTTTGTACCACACTTTGTTCCATCCTGAAAGTGCTTTCCTAAATAGAGCCGAGTTAGTCTGATAACGTCTTCATGGTCTTTGTATCGACTCACACGGGCTCCGTTCAGGACGACAACGACGCAGATAAACAGCCGTAGAACAGCGGAGCAGCGCGGCGTGGTCGCAGCGCGATCCGTCAAAAACAAAATCACATTTCGACAGAGAGAGAGAGAGAGAGAGAGAGAGAGAGAGAGAGAGAGAGAGAGAGAGACAGAGAGAGACAGAGAGAGAGAGAGCACACACCACCGAGGCTGGCCACGTAATCCACTGTGTGTGCAGCCACACAGCGGCCGACAAACACAATAAGAAAAACAGTCGATGAGAAGTCTCCTTTTGCATCCATCAATACCTCTCTCTCTCTCTCTCTCTCTCTCTCTCTCCATTGACCAGTGCTCATGGGCGAGCACAGGGACGGATGTGCCTTGCTCTGGCAGAGTCCATTTGTATTAAATAAAGAAGATCTTTATTCTCCGCTTGTGGCTCAGGATATAGTTTCTCCAGGTGGATGCCAGGAAAAAAACGAGGTTGTGGCTGTGAATCAGAGTGAAGTATCAGGACAAACAGTCCTCTTAAGAACCCTCGTGACTGGACAGGATCCATTTCTCCCCTGTGACGGAGTACCGGGGCCACGTTGAGGAAAAAGGAAAAGTCGCACATTACAAGAAATCAAACAAAAATCATAATATTACAAGACTGATGTCATAGATTAAAGTCATTATATTACAAGAAAAAAGTCATAATGTTATGAGAATAAAGTTGTACTTGAGATGGAAGTAGGCTGAGATGAGAAAAGGTGAGCAGGTAATGTTTAAAGTACGACTTTATTCTCATAATATCATTACTTTCATCTACCACTTTGCACTCGTAATATTATGACTGCTCTCGTAATGTACGACTTCACTCCTGAAATTTGTGACTTTATTTCTCTTAATGTGGCCCTAATACTCAGTTGCACTCCCCACTGAAGGGATCTGTCAGATAGAAAACACAACATTAACTTCTGGGGTCGTTTTGGGGTCGTTCATGAAGAGGAGACCATATCTGAACTAACTTCTCGCAATAGGAGGAACCAGCTTCTGCCATAGTGTGGTGTGAGCAGGTGACCCCCCCACCTCTTTGGAATGGTAGGGTCCAATCCATGGAGCAGTTGGCCTATATAAACTCAGTCCTGCTTGAGGGGCGGAGCTAAGCAGGTACACATGCCTCGTCTGAGGCTATGGGAGTTCCAAGTGTAAGCTGCTCTCTTCCCTTGTGCTTTGCTAGGCTTTTCCTTGGCTTTGCTGACCGGAGCTAAAATCTAGTCGCACTCACATTCCTTTTTGTTTGATGAACATTTTCTTTGCTTTTGGCCATTTGGTTTGCATTCTGCATTTTTGGTTCCTGTGAGCATTTTTGTGGTGCTTTTGTGCTACACAGGGTTTTTTTTTTTACATCTAGCTGCCTGCTCGTCAAAAGAACACCGCCTGACTGTTCCGCCACCTCGCGCACGACAATCCAAACTCTTCTCATGCATTGTTCCACGCTGGTGGAACGAGCTACCGAGCACTAACAGAACAGGGGCGTCCCTGTTGGTCTTCAAGAAACTCTTAAAGACCCAGCTCTTCAGAGAGCATCTCCTGTCCTAACACTCCATCACTGCACCAAGAACAGGGGCGCCCCTGTTGGTCAGTGCACAGGTCTTCAAACTGAGGACTTAGCTCCTCGGAGAGCTGCTCCTATCCTAGCACTACACCATGACACTCCTTCTAGACCCACCCTATGTACCTTGTTACTCTTCTTCTTTGTAAATCGCTTTGGATAAAAGCGTCTGCTAAATGCATAAATGTAAATGTAAATGCTCGTTGTCCGGCTGCCACACCCGTACCTGGGGGTGAGCGCTCACCTCCTCACATGAGGAGGAGTCAGTCCTTCAGTCAGAGTCACACATCTCACCCGGCCAGCACATCACAGCTCCTTTCATTGTGCTGTGAGGACAAGTGAGGCTCAGCCTCCAGCAGCCTTATCTGTCACTCCCCCAGGGTTACATATAAGCAGCACGCCTGCAGTACACTGCCAGGTTAAGATCCTCTCGGATGAAAAGAAATCATGAAAAGGAAGCATCTCTGAGACGTTCTGAGGGGAGCCACTGTCGATTCAGTGTCATCGCTCCTGGTCGAGCCACTGGCGGCAGATGTGGTCTCGACTGCAGATGTGCACATTTTCAACAACGCCAACTGTGTTACCCACAGACACGTCAAATCTAAAAGTATCACAATAAAAAATATCCCAATAGATCCTCCCAAACATCCCTAAAATAATTCTACCCTCTAATGAAGTGGTTTTTCAGACGTGTCCATACTGTGCAGAGGTGCTACAGAAACACCTCCATATTCTTCTAAATTACTTCACAGGTACTTCTATGTGATGCAGTTAACGCCCCGTTGATGTTGTCATAGTAACAGCTGACATCACTGTCCCAGTGAACCAGGCCAAACTGAGAAAATGTAAAACGAATCTCGTTCTGACCTCTGTCATCTACATCGTCTCATCACTCACCTGCTCTCTGAATCCCCGTAGGCCGCCATACTGGATTCCTGTTGACTAACTGCAGCCACCGCATTGGTCTAGAATGATCACGTGACGGCCTTCACCTATAACATCGATGATAGAAAAAAAACATGATTACGAGTGGAAAAACTTTAACTTTGGGACTCAGGACGAGTGTTAAACGATAGGTCGATGACAGTAGAGAGGCCTAACATCACCATGGAAACACAAGATGACATCATCTTCCTCAAAGTGAGGTCCAGCAAGACTAGCACTTAGACTCGACAGCCATCCAGCAAGATGGCAAAAAGAGAATAAACAATGAACAGTAAAAGATCTTATCAGGAAGAAAAGAAATACACTATAAACTCTGAATAAACAGCAAAATCTTAATAAACGGTAAACTAATGAGTGAACAGTAAACTCTTAACAGGATGAAAAAACCCCCAGTAAACTCTTCACTAAATGTGCAGAAGAGATGGAATAAAGTGAGGAGACAAATAAATATGGACCCTGTGGTTAAATTGAATTATATTATCGCACTGTGGTGGTGGTGGGGAGCTTATTATTGTAAACAAAAAGGAGAGAGTCCATGTCATTATGCAAATAAATGAATTACAGTGGCTACCACTTACACTTCATCTGAAATCTTATTATAAATTGGGGAAAACTGTGATGGAAACGCCACTAGTGATGGGATGAATCCCTCCGTCTCAGGTCAGTTTTCTCTGGTGTTGATGTTCAAGCCGCTCTAATGCACATAAATTATCCTCAGACCTTATTTAAAACTATCGTTACGTGAACCTTTCAAAAGGAGAAAACGAGTTACGGCCTCAGAGCAACAAACACGCAGATGATAAAGCAAATGAGAGGGTGAGCAGCGAGCACCTCTGTCCTCCAGAGTGACGTGCTTTCATGCATCATCCCAGCAGCAGCAGCGGCGGTGGTGGTGGTGGTGGTGGTGGTGGTGGTGGTGGTGCAGACCCCTGTTAGTGCTGAAGATGAATGGATGACTCAGGTGAGACGGTCCCAGGGGCGAGAGAAGAGCCGCTCTGCAGCTAAATGACCTCAGACGGCACAATGAAGCAGGACGCTCTCTCATAAGCAGCCCCGCTGAGATAAATTGCCTCTCTGCCCATTTTTTTCCATCTTATTAGAAGTCCCTCTGGATGATCTTTGCTTCGGGAAAAAAAAATTGCAAGGCAAAGTGTGATTACTCGACAACTTTGCAAAAAGCTATTATTATTATTTCAATGTATTGGATGTAACCCTCATCTTAGTTCTTCCACTGATCTGCTTTTGTTTCTTTTTGCTGACCTGCATTTTTTAGTTTCCTCCAAAGCAGAGCTCAGAGTTCACATCTGGACTGTTACAACAGAGTGTGCGAGGGATCCAGATGTTATGAATGGAACAGCACCACCTGTCATCTCTAACGTTACCTTGACGACCTGACCTTTGATTGGCGTGTGAGGGGAAAAAAAATGTTTTTATATGTTACTATTCCGGCATTGTGACTGGATGTGGCTCACCAGTGATCTGAGCTGTGGCTAATTTCCTCACAGTGAGTCTGCGTGGATGCCGACTCTCCACGGGGGGCCATGAACAGTGGAACAGCACTCACACACTCACTGACTTCACATGAATGAGCAAGTCGGTGAGTCTGCGAGGGGTCGGTTCAGAGTTCGGCCTTCTCCACATTGAATTCTGTCGTTCGGCCCAGGCTTCGTATCGTTGTCATCCACTCAGAGACGGGGCGAGCAGCCTCGGGGCGAGCAGACCTCACCACGTCCGTCTCAGAGATGCTCCGTAATCACCTCCGTTAACGAGGGAGCTACGCAACGTAATTGCATTCTGAGAGTTTGCCCGCCTTAATGACAGACCGCGTCGTTTGTCACTGCCTCGTAAGGTGACCCACGGCTAACGCGAAAACGAGCCCCTACTTCGTTACGAATCTCAAAGAGACCGTCTGATTAAATAGAGACGAAACGTACCGACATGATGGGGAACTGCAGGCCAACGCACAGGTTCTCTGGGAGCACCCATGTGAAGGATTCATAATCCAGACACGTCAATCTCGTCTTTTTCCCTCCGTCTGGGCGGTGGAGCGCCTGACGACGGCCTTGCCACTGCCAGCATACAGCTCCCTGGCGATCACCTGTCACTCAACAGGTGATCAATGGACCTAATGAGCAGCACAAGGCAAAAACCCCCAGCACAAAAGAAGCAAGGACAGCCACAGACAGCAGGAGGAACTGTTCCATCTTTCTACTCACCCTCCTCCCTGTCTCTCCTCATCTGTCCTCCACCTCCTTCCTCTTCTCTGTTCTTATTTCTTGATTGACAGAATTACACAGGACATGTATGTAGGATAACATATTAGTCTTTGCATTGTCCCCTCCCAGACTCCATAGATGCTGAGCTGGATCCAGGACTCTTCCTGCTGCATGCACTGTTCCTCCTATGGACTCATCTGAGCTCTAGACTAAAATCTAAACTGTCCTGTATCCTGTCTTCATCTGTCCTCCTGTCTGTCCTGGGTGAGGACCTCCTCTCTCTCTCTCTCTCTGAGGTTTCTCTCTGTTTCCCTGTCAGGGTTTTTCTTGGGAGTCGTTCCTCAGCCTTTGTGAGGGTCTCAGGACAGGGGGTGTTCACTGTGTCACTACTCTGGACATATTGTTGCTCTCTTTGTAAAGTGCCTTGAGATAACGTCTGTTATGGACTAGCACTTCAAATAAATAAAGTTGAAGTTGATTTAAAGTCAATCACTGAATCACAGAGTTAAAGTGCATGGGGGGGTAGAGCACAAGGTAGAAACAGGTTCATTTGGAAGTAAATGGTTCTAAAAGTAGAACCAGTTTTCTGTGTATTTAATACTTAATTTACACTTTATATCCCCAGTTATTAAATAGTGAGATAATGGTTGTAATCCTGTATGGTTTTAATCTAACTACAACAGAGGTTTTAGGTTTGGGTTAGCCTTCGTCCTGCACCAAACTCTGGGGAACGGCTCAGTTTCCTATTCCTTACTTTCTAAAAAAGAAAAACCTCTGAGGTTTAATGATAGATAGCTTCACTGTGAACAACAGGAGGTTTAAAAAAAGTGAAGACTTATCTGACACTGATGTTTTAAGCAGTGCAGAGTTTGCCACATGAGGGCGGCTTCAACAGCATCAACGTTCCGTGAAAAGAAGGACGTGTTTATGCCTGAAATAGTTAAGACTCATAGACTATATAGTTTTGACAAATGGGAGTGTTTTCTTTGCCTTAATGCGGAGGAAACGTTTATATTCCAGCGTCTGGAGAACCTGAACAAGAGAGGGGGATGTTTTCATAGCTGTCGTCCTCCTGCAGACGTATGATTATTAAAACTAGTAAAAGAAAAACAAACCAACAGTGAACGTGATAAACAGAAGCACAGCCCGTTAGGACGGTGGACGGCCTGACATCTCTCTCTCTCTCTCTCTCCCCGTCTCTCTCTCCCTGTCTCTCTCTCCCCGTCTCTCTCTCCCTGTCTCTCTCTCCCCGTCTCTCTCTCCCTGTCTCTCTCCCCGTCTCTCTCTCCCCGTCTCTCTCTCCCCGTCTCTCTGAGGTGTTCTCGGCTGCTCTCTCTGGAGGATGGCCTACATTTCATAGCTAATCCTAATAGCATCCTCACGGCTGCCAGTCATGCGCTCTCTTCTCTCTCTCTCTCTCTTTACTCTCTCTCCCTGCCTGCCTGCCTGCCTCTGTCACTTTCTCTCTCGCTCTCTTTTACTCCCTCTCTCTCTCTGCCACTATTTTATTGAAAGTGGCCCTCAGCACATACAGTATGAGTAACACATCACTAAAAGGACAAAAAGATTTTTGTGCAGTTACAAGCCCTCCTAAGAACTCCAAAGTGCATTTTCCCACAGCCTTAAACACATTTATTACTCCAGTAGAAGTACAGATACTAGGGTTTAGAAATACTTCTGTAGAAGTTGAAGCATCAACTGAAGCTTTTTACTCAAGTTAAGTAAAAAGTGTACTACCACATATGTGTACTACTGAACATTAACATGTGTTTGATGGAGCAGAAGATATGACTAGTTGCCTATAAGTATTGTAATGGTGTAAAACTTCATACCACAGAAGCATGTTATCAATAGCCTTTATGATCAATGATTCATCAACAAACAATTTAGAAACGAGTACACACAAACACATGCATCTACTTTACATCTACTCCTCACATCTATAAATGGACGGAGGAGAAAGGGCAGATAATTGCGTGAAAATGTAAATGAGTAGAAGTAAAAAGTAGGTTGAAAAATCATTACTCCAGTGTAGATAACCAACATTTCTACTTAAGGTAACAAAGTAATTGTACTTTGTCACTTAACACGTCTGGTAATGGTGCAGATTAGAGCGTATTTCTAAGAGCGAGTTGAAATGCACATCGTCTCATTTCTTTTCTGAGGCGGAGCTGGTTCCCTGGCTGTAAAAGAAGATGGGCCCGATTTCTTTTAATCTAATGAGCGCGGGGCAGTTAATTCCCCTCTGCCGCGGGGGCTCCTGGCAGGAGACGGTCTTAGAGGACAGTTTGTTTACAAGGCGGGGAGGTAATAGCGAGACTTGACCTCTCTCGGCTCAGCTCAAGGAAACACGGAGGCCGGTTTACATGGAACGGCTTGGAGGAAGCAGATTATTAGGTCGGTGGTGAGAGGAACGATGGATAGCAGGGGGGTGAAGGCAGGATGAGTCCGGTCCTCACTACAGTTTTGTGTCTCATCCTGTCCTCCACCCCCTCTGTCTTCTCTGCTTTCTATGTTTTATTAATTGTTAGCAAAGAGAAGTTACTCAGCTGTTATGAAGTATTTTAATAGTTGTTTTCACATACTCCTTTTTACTCTTACTTAACTAATTAAATGGGCATTTACTTTTTACCTCTACCTGACTTATATCATTCTAAAGTAACTGAGTGACTTGAGTACAACGTTTGGCTACTTTACACACCTCTTGAGGCTGCCACACAATTAACCTCGTTCTGAAGGTGACCTCATGTTACAAACTAAAACTTTACTGTTGAAACAAAGCAGTATTTTTTATTAACCATTTTATTTTAAACATACTAGTTTGCACCATATGTTTCATGTATAGCACAAATGACCTCAGCTACACTATATTACCAAAAGTATTCGCTCACCCATTCAAATGATCAGAATCAGGTGTCCTAATCACTTGGCCTGGCCCCAGGTGTATAAATTCAAGCACTCAGGCACGCAGACTGTGAAACAAGACATTTGTGAAAGAATGGGCTGCTCTCAGGAGCTCAGTGAATTCCAGCGTGGAACTGTCATAGGATGCCACTTGTGCAACAAATCCAGTCGTGAAATTTCCTCGCTCCTAAATATTCCACAGTCAACTGTCAGCTCTATTATAACAAAATGGAAGCGTTTGGGAACAACAGCAACTCAGCCACGAAGTGGTAGGCCACGTAAAGTGACGGAGAGGGGTCAGCGGATGCTGAAGCGCGTAGTGCAAAGAGGTCGCCGACTTTCTGCACAGTCAACTGCTACAGAGCTACAAACTTCATGTGACCTTCAGATTAGCCCAAGTACAGTACGCAGAGAGCTTCATGGAATGGGTTTCCATGGCCGAGCAGCTGCAGCCAAGCCACACATCACCAAGTGCAAGGCGTCGGATGCAATGGTGTAAAGCGCCGCCACTGGCCTCTAGAGCAGTGGAGACGTGTTCTCTGGAGTGATGAATCACGCTTTTCCATCTGGCAATCTGATGGGCGAGTCTGGGTTTGGAGGTTGCCAGGAGAACGCTACATTTCAGACTGCATTGTGCCAACTGTGAAATTTGCTGGAGGAGGAATTATGGTATGGGGTTGTTTTTCAGGAGCTGGGCTTGGCCCCTTCGTTCCAGTGAAAGGAACATTGAATGCTTCAGGATACCAAAACATTTTGGACAATTCCATGCTCCCAACCTTGTGGGAACAGTTTGGAGCGGGCCCCTTCCTCTTCCAACATGACTGTGCACCAGTGCACAAAGCAAGGTCCATAAAGACGTGGATGACAGAGTCTGGTGTGGATGAACTTGACTGGCCTGCACAGAGTCCTGACCTGAACCCGATAGAACACCTTTGGGATGAATAAGGGCGGAGACTGAGAGCCGGGCCTCCTCGACCAACATCAGTGTGTGACCTCACCAATGCGCTTTTGGAAGAATGGTCAAAAATTCCTATAAACGCTCTCCTCAACCTTGTGGACAGTCTTCCCAGAAGAGTTGAAGCAGTAATAGCTGCAAAAGGTGGACCGACATCATATTGAATTCAATGAGTTAGGAATGGGATGGCACTTCAGTTCATAGAATGAGTAAAGGCAGGTGAGCGAATACTTTTGGTAATATAGTGTATCTCTATTCAATTGTATAGGAATGACTGTTATTTAACAAGGTGCATTTGTGATTTAAGAATAGAAACTTTCTATCTTATTCAGCAAGAACACATCCACATTTATTCATGAGAAAGGAAAATAAATATCCATAATGTTTGCATCAAGACTTGTAGCGGTAAAACAAGTGAAAAGAACAACAAAACAACCTGCTCAGAGTAATGAATGTAACCAAATACTGACATATGCTGAACACTAATGACAAACAAACGTCAGAAATGCAGGAACTCAATGAGTAAAGGTTTGCTCATACTGTCATTAACACTCTCCTCTCACAAACAAGTTCATATATCAGATCCCCAGCCAACATGTCTTAGCATTTATCTTCAAATCACTGAAGTAATCAATCAATCGTCTTACCGAGCTTCTGGATTCGTCAGTAGACTGGAGGGTTGCTCAACTCTCTCCGGAGTCTGAGTTCATCCGGCGTCCATGTCTGTTGTTAAAACAAGTGAACACCACAGCCCGTTGCTCCTGCTCCTGCAAAGATCCACACATTTGTTTTAGCAGGTTTACCTGGTTGTGTTGTCTCGGTGAAAATCTCACACGCCAACAAAATTCCGTTTCCATGTTGTATAACGCCTTTGGATCGGTAGCTAGCTTGCTACCGAGCTGGCTTACCGAGCTACCTAGCTTGCTACCGAGCTGGCTTACCGAGCTACCTAGCTTGCTACCGAGCTGGCTTACCGTGCTACCTAGCTTGCTACCGAGCTGGCTTACCGGGCTAACTAGCTTGCTACCGAGCTGGCTTACCGTGCTACCTAGCTTGCTACCGAGCTGGCTTACCGGGCTACCTAGCTTGCTACCGAGCTGGCTTACCGGGCTACCTAGCTTGCTACCGAGCTGGCTTACCGGGCTACCTAGCTTGCTACCGAGCTGGCTTAATGAGCTACCTAGCTTGTTGAGTCTCATAACGTGACGAAAAGTGAAGAAAATCACGGGAAACTCACATGACATCTTCTGACACCCTATCGATGTTTAAGCATGGTCTGCACCTTAAAAACAGTTGACCGTTTTGCTGGAGAGTGTCCCGTAGTGTGCAAAAGGAAAGCCGGCTAGCTCAGCTAGCTTGCAGAGCTACCTGGGCGTCCAGGAACGTGACGAAAAGTAAAGAAAGTCTCGGGGAAACTCACGGGGAATCTTCGGACACCCTGTCGATGTTTAAGCATGGTCTGCACCTTATAAAACACTCAGCGGTGTTGCTGGAGAGTGTCCTGTGGTGTGCTACAGGCAAGCGGGCTGACCAGATAGTTCAGCTAGTCGGTTAGCTGTGCTAGCTTGCTGAGCTACCTGAGCGTCTAGGTCAGGAACGTGACCAAAAGTGAAAAAAAAAACATTTCCCGAGAAAATCACGGGAAACTCACAGGACATCTTCTGACACCCTGTCAATATTTTTACATGGTCTGCACCTTACAACACTCGGTAGTTTTGCTGGAGACTGACTGTAACCACATTACAGGCACCCGCTAGCCGGCCGTGTTGAAGCTTACGTGCACATACACATGTTCTACTCTGCGCATGCAGAGACTGAAACTTCAAGTTGTAGTTCTGCTTTGACTTTCACTTTAACCATTAATAACAAACCATTAATAACAAAATGACAGTCTTATTGCTAGGTTCAGACCATGGTACAAGAGACTTTTGTCAGCAAATACACTGTCAAAATACTTTTAGAAACATGAAACTTGATTATTGCAGTCACACTTAGTATAATACTACAATGAAAATGAAATATTGTGCCTGGTTTTGCAAAAAAACCTAATTATGGAGTCACTGGAGTTTCATTGGCCTGTCACATGGCCGTCTATCCATCTATCTAGCAGGATAGATAGATAGATAGATAGATAGATAGATAGATAGATAGATAGATAGATAGATAGATAGATAGATAGATAGATAGATAGATAGATAGATAGATAGATAGATAGATATTCCTTTTTACATATCTGTGTATACATGAAGAGCTTTTTACATATGTGTTAACATGCATATAAATAATGTATTCCGATATTGTTTCTTAATTTTTCAACTCATTAAATAAGGTGAATAGTACTTTTACTGCCACTATCTGCTTCTGTATTTTGTGTTTCGCAAAATACAGGGGCAGACACCGGGACAAAACTGTACTGAGCAGCAAAGGTGAGGTCAACCAAGTGTCCAGCGTACAGAAGGAGATAATATTTTGTTTGGGACAATCGTATTCATCACAGATGATTTGTGATGATTTGACAGTGATTCAACCTGTTGAATCTCTAGAAAAAGGCTCCTGTCGCCACCGTGCCTGCTGTGTCCAGGCCTTGTGTGTCTGAGCTTGTGGACCTCATGACAGGCCTCAGAGGACGAGGACAGGTCGACTGTCCAGTCTCCATAAGAACCTCCGTCAATTCTCCATGATCCCCAGTCATCGTCAATATCGTTCTGAGTCAACCACGACACTTTGATCTGCCATATTGGGACGCTTGCCGTAACCAGAGTGTTTGCCCAAGTACAGTGATGCAGGTCTGGCTAAATACTGGGCTGACTATCTGAGTTGCCATTTGACTGGATGCAGAGGACAAGCCAGCTTGAAACTGGATTGGTGAACTGGATACGTGGATATGACAAAAACAGGTGGAGGAGGAAACAAAAAAAATCAAGATGGAGAACAGCCTCCAGATTGGCTGACAATGAGAGTCCATGACAGATGAAGCTATAAAGCTGCATTTCCTGCACGGATTAACAGCTCTGACTCTCCACTCATGGATATGAGCAGCCTGACCCTTCACCTGGTCTCTATTGAGAAACACACACACACCCAGAAATCAATGGACCTCTGCACCCATCTCTTATACTTGCTATGGCTTATGTAGCAGTGATAAGAGAGATTCTCCTGCTGCTCCGATACAAATCCATACTCCACCTCCTCCTCGACGAGCTGCCAGACGTCAGCAACAGTTTCTCAGTACGACGCGAGGAGGTCGCCATCGATCTGCGTCAGAGTTTAACATCTCAACGAGTCTGTCGGCAGGAAGTCGGCGTCAGCGGGCGTGCAAAGTAAACTCGACGGACCGGGCGGATCGTTTCAAGCAACTGTTCCCAAAGTGCAGCATCCAACTGTCCATTGCTCGGAAAGGATGAATCTCCACTTTGTGTTACATGTGCAACAAGTGCTACGCAAATAAAGTTTGATTGCTTGATTGAAATGTAAACTGTTAGACATGCAACCAGATAAATGATTAGAAATGGGATTTTTCTGTTTGTTTTTTTCTTCTCATTTTTTGTTTCCTTCAACGGTCCCCGTAGTCCAATGTTGGGTTCCTAAATTGGCCCTCACCTACCAAAACTTGGAGAACCCTTGGTTTATAGTCTATAAGAGAATGAAAACTTTCCATTTATCTCATAAAACCTCCTGAACCCTGGGCTCACCGAGCTTGACCCAGTCAATTACTGCAACAAGTGTTGCCCTTGAAGAGTCGCTCTCAAAGTCTGGCCATTTTTCAACATCACAATTGTCTTTTTTTTTTCTTAAATCGACGGAGTCTACGCGCATTGACTATGCATGTCTGTCCTTCCGTAATTGATTTGCTTGTAAACACCTTATTAGTGCCGAAATCGCTTTAGGACTCGATAAACTCATCTCATTAGGAGGGGAAACGCATTAGTGCTGATTATTATGAAGCTGGAATACCGATGGTACGTCACAGAGCTGGAGTGCAGGGAAGAGAGAGACCCCCTCCCCACCTCACCCCCCCACCCCCACCCCCCTTCTCCCATCTGAAGAATCTGCATAATCATCCCTTTGTTGGAAACAAACAACACGTTTCCTTCCAACCTGCTAGGAGCTCCGGGAAGCATGTTAGCAGCCATCTGAGCTGCTCGGTCCATCTGGGCGCTCTTTGTCTCGAGCCACGCATGCTAACGCACACGCACACGCACACACACACACACACACACACACACACACACACACACACACACACACACACACACACTGCAGTGTGCCAGTGGGCAGTGCTGGTGTGAGGTGGCCATCTGTACTCACACCATCGGCTCCGTCCTGGCGGCTGTCCACGCCATGCCCTGCTTATTTATCACCGTCTGGCACATGGCGATGATGGTAATTGATTTTATTGAGGCCTCCCCTGGTCACCAACACCTCCCCCTCCTCCCCACAACCTCCCCTCCCCTTCACCTTCACCTCCTCTCTTTTCTCCCAAAACACTCCACACAGTGGCATCACACTTCAGCCGCGTGTTCGCCTCTTTCCTCTATTACGTGTCAAAACGACAGATCGAGGCCGAGGCAACGAGGCAACGAGGCAGCGAGTCTGAGGCAACGAGGCGGCGAGGCCTCCATGCATATGGTGCAATTGTGCGTTCAGGCTTGAACGTCTGCATGGAGGAGGAGGAGCAGCAGAAGAAGAAGGAGGAGGAGGAGGAGGCTTGGCTCTCAGAGGCACAGAGTGGCACTGCAGTGGGACGTCCACGGCTGGTTCAAGCTGAAGGAACCAGGCCGGTCGATAACACCCTGAGGACCGGTTCCAGACCGAGCCCTTACAGACTCACTCCACTGCCAGGTCATCTAGTCAGCGAGTCAGTGAATGAGCCCTTCATGGCCCCCTATGGCGACTCAGCATTAATACTGACTTACTGTAAGGAAGTTACCCATAGTTCAGATCACTGGTAGGCCACATACAGGGGATGCCAACCACAGTATAGGTCTAATAGTTGTTTTTTTTGCAGCAACATAAACACAGCTTCAACCTCACATGGCCGTATTTTCCCATATTGCCCTGTGTCCAGGCTCACACTGAATACAATCATTATTTTAAAACTACCTCTTCGATTAAGACTGACTGATAGTGACTGTAGTAGATTGTACATCAAAAGTCAGTGTCAACAACATGTGGTTGTCAGGGTAACGTAAGAGATGGAAGTGCTGTTCCATTCATAACATCTGGAGCCCTCTCACACTCAGCATCTTCAGCCCTCACACACTCTCACACTCCACATCTGGAGCCGTCAAACACTCAGCATCTTCAGCCCTCACACACTCTCACACTCAGCATCTGGAGCCCTCACACACTCTCACACTCAGCATCTGGAGCCCTCACACACTATCACACTCAGCATCTTCAGCCCTTACACGCTCTCTAACACTCAGCATTGGGACTGGCGTGTGTCATCAGTGTGTGAATGTGTGTGAGTGGTTAAGAAGTACTGGCTGGGCAGATGGAGCGTGTAAGGCAGCCTCTGCCACCAGTGTAAATGTGTGTGAATGGGTGAATGTGACTTCTTGTAAAAGCACTCTGAGTGGACGTAAAGACTTGGAACAGCATGACGAAAGACCCGGTCCATTTACCAGTAGCAGCTCATCACAAGTGACAGGATCGTAGTTGTTCTTAGACCTGGAACCCTTTCACTGGCCAGTGCCTTGTATTTATATATAAAAAAAAGAAAAATGTTTTTCGACTGTGTGAGGAAAACAAAGTACACATGCCTAGGGAGAGCAGTCAGACTCCATTAAAAAAGGCTCTTAGTCCATTCAGACAGGAAACCTTCTCAAACTGCCCACATCACCACCGTGTCCAACCTCATTCAAGACACGACAGTTTTGGAAAATGTCCTAATGTCCTAATAAAATATCCTAATAGTGGTTAGGACATTAAGAGATTCATCCCTCATTCAGTGACAGTGTGGCTAAGATCTCGCCACATTAGGCAGATGAGAAAATGAAAACATTGTCCAAAAAACATACAGAAGATTGAGTGAAACCTAAAGTGGCCACGAAATAGTTACGGGATATCTCTCAATAGGCTAATTTATTCATCTGGAGCGCATCACATCTGCTCCATGGAGCCAGAACAGTCTCAAAAGTAATCGATGCACGCAAAAGGAATCACAAATATATTTTGTGATTTATATGTAAATGTGATTCAAAACTCATTTTCAATACACATAAAAATGTTTCAGTTTATTGATACATTTTAAAAATTCATCGAGTGTGAGAATTCAGGAAGATTTATGAAGATATTTGTGACTTGTATTTGCGGCTTTCATCAAATTCACATTTGAAAGTTACATTTATATAAGAATTTGCGACCTGCATTTAATTTGCAAACCTCCCCAGTTGCCATTTATGCACCAATACACCGTGTTGCACACCTTGTGTATTGCATAGTGTTACTAGCTGCCAGAGATTTCCAGTCCTGGTCCCTTTCCTGTGGTTTCAGACACTGAAACGCATTAAAAATGTACATTTCGACATTGTGCAAGTGTTTGAGAATCATCATCAAATGGACTTTTTAAGCAGCGTGGTCCAGCAATTATTTGCAAGAATTGTTTTTTTACTTTTGAGTTTTGGGCCTCCGCAGCCTCTCTCTCTTTCTCTCTCTCACACACACACACACACACACACACACACACACACACACGCTAACACACGTCTGGTGATCTCAGAGTCCTCCTTGTACTGCATCAAAGTGCATACATGATTCTAGCAGATTCAGCCTGATCAGCTGAGCTTCAGCAGACAGGCTGCTACAGTACAATGCTTCATCTGGGGGAGTGTGTGGAGGGTGTGCAGGCTGCTCACACACACACACACACACACACACACACACACACACACACACACACACACACACACACACACACACACACACACACACTCATGCTGCTCGGTCTGCATTGCCATGGCAGCCGCAGACGGCAGCGTCAGGTCTGGCTCCGTGGTGAAGGCGTTCATCTCCACAGTGACATGTGTCAGGAGTGGGATCTGCCTCCTGCCGCCCAGATGCAGACACACAGCTGTCTTTGTCGTCGTCTCTGGATGCAAAAGGTTTAGTTTTGTTGAAAAATACAAAAAGGCTTAGATAGACAGATAGATAACTTCACTGATCTCTGAGGGGAAAGTAGCTTGTTGTAGTACTCCAGTATACTGAGCACATTGAAAATGAAAATAGATAATAGATAATAGATAATAAAAACAGAAATACAAACAGATTATAGATTTTAAAAAAACAGAATGGGACAAGATGATGGTATGAGTGTTATATAAATTTACTAACAGTATATATCAATATAGAAATAATATATAAATATAAGTGTCTGTATTAAAATATATAGTAATGGTAACAGAATGTGATAATATTCTAAAAATATATTTACAGTATATAGTAGTAGTATAGTATATAGTGGCAGCAACAGTGATAATGACACAATATTCACAATAACAGTGAATCATCTAATATTAATCATAATAATAATAGTGTAAACTTAACCAATACAGACTCTCTCTCTCCCTCTCTCTCTCTCTCTCTCTCCCTCTCCCTCCCTCTCTCTCCCTCTCCCTCTCTCTCTCCTCTCTCTCTCTCTCTCTCCCTCTCCCTCTCTCTCTCCCTCTCCCTCTCTCTCTCTCTCTCCCTCTCCCTCTCTCTCTCTCTCTCTCTCTCTCTCTCTCTCTCTCTCTCTCCCCTCTCTCTCTCTCTCTCTCTCTCTCTCTCTCTCTCTCTCTCTCTCTAATTTTAGAAACCTTGACAAGAGCAGAATGAATTCATCTCAGCGGCTGATTGATTTGTTTGTCTGCTGCGTATTATAAAGGTGGGGGTGGGGATGGGGCGGGGGGGCAGAGCAGAGTAAGATGATGCTTATTTCTACTCGGCAATAAACCCAGACTGAACAGAGGCAATGGCATGAGGGGGGAGGGGGGGGGGTGTCTCAGCCTGCTCTTGACCGAGGTCAGACCGAGTTAACGGACAGAAAAGATGATGAAGCTTTCTTACCAGAATATTAAAATCAAAGCATACTTCTGAGTCAAAAACTTGACCCCCCCACACCCATGTGTGCAGATATATTTGCCATATATGTATACCATATATGCTACTGGCTCAAACCCAATCTCTACCAGACTCTCTCCCTCTCTCTCTCTCTCTCTCTCGCTCAGATCAGAACAGCTGTAACAGGGCAGCTGGATTGGAGACTGTCCCTGGAAATCAGGAAAGTCTGGTCAGCCTTGAGAATACAGATCAGCTCACTATTGGATGTCGCTAAAGTTGAACTTCTCTCAACTTTTACCAGTTTTTCTAGTCGCGCCTCTGGTCATCCCCGTCGGCCCAAAAACTGCCAGCATACATTGGAAATGAACGGCAGCTAACGTCTTTTTCTTTGGGGGCTGAGGTTGTTTTTGGACCAAACAGTGTATGTACATAATTCTAGTGTGCCAGCTGTGTAGCTCCAACACTCTTCCTGTTGTTATTGTTCCTCTTTTTGGATTCTCTGTCCAGATGTGTTCAGAGTGATGGAACATGAAGAGTGCACTGAAGTCATGTTGCTCAGGGCACATGATGCACAGCTGGAGACAGACGGGGCAGATGATTTCAGATCTGTCCAAATCCTGAACCTCAGGCTGATGTAATCTTCACAGGTTCGGTTGTACTGTTTAACCGAAATACCAGAGGCGACCCACGTTGATGAAATTAACTCTAAAGATTGTGTCTTACTTGTTCATTCTACTGGTGACCCCTGAACTCCACCAGAACCTTCTAGAAAATCTCTCGACTTTATTTAACAGTCAGAACCGCTGAGGTGAAGAAAAAAATGGCAACACAGAGTTGAGTTCGCTGCCATCTCCGAGGGCAAGATACAGCTCTGGAGGAACGTTGGGAGCAAAAGTGTCATCGCATTTTCCAGGCTGAGGTTTTTTTTTTGGCACAGAACAAACATTTCAACTGCTGCCTCCCTCCTGTCACCTTCACAATGCTGCACAACTCCTCCAAGACACCTCCACTTCCTCCAGACAACACCTCCTGTGGATTAGCACCAAAAGAGACTGTTCTCTTATTTACCAATCTATTTAGACGAGGCAGAGCATGTTAATGAACATGTTAATATGTACATATGTAGGACTGTAGCAGAGGTGGTAATTTCCATCCATTGTTCACAGCATAACCCACAGCAGTACATATAAAAGAAAAAGAGAACAGAAAAACTGAAACCTGAAATAGTAAAAAACAAATATAGAAAAAGGTAAGCTGCAAATTGACTATGGATGGTGGAACTGTTCAGTTTTTTTTAGTGGAAATGACATTTACGTACCAACATTTTGGGCATTCTTAGTTTTACCAAAGTCCTTCTAGGCAAGTCATGCCACTCGGCAGCCATCTTGGCTAATGCTAATGCTATTTAGTAGACCAGGCCCCTATCTCAATGAATGCAAACCCACACTTTAACATGACAACAGAAAACATGATTTCCAGAGAAATTAGACACAAACTGACATAAAAAAGTGGGCTGGACATGCATCTTTCCTGTTACGGATCTACAATACGGAACGTCTCTGGTTCTACTCACATTTAGCCGAAACGGGCTTGACTGCACATTTCTGGACGAGCATTAAAGTGAATATGTCACAGTTCAGATTGATCCCTCTTTATATATACTCTCTCTATTTAAAGTGCCAAGGCCAGAGTTATGTCAGCTCTCCACCATCAACCATTCACTTCCTTCTCCTTCCTTCCTCCCTGCCAGTGTAACTACACCCCATTAAAAAGATGAATTCCTCTCGTGTGCGTTCCCCTCCTCTCCATCCTGCCTCTGTTTTTGTCCCTCTGATCCAGGCTGAACCCGTCTCTGGTAAACACGGAGACGGCTGAGTGGCTCCGAGAAGAAAGAAGCCCTGGAATCCGCAGCGCGGCTCAGGTCTGACAGCCGCCTGAATGCGTCTTTCTCTCGCCTGAAAGGACGGCCGCATTTAGCCGCCCGGTGTGACACGTATGCGTGACACATCTGGCTACGTTCTCTCCCCTGGATTAGGCACAATTAAAAAAAAAAAAAAAAAAGGAGCAGCATCCCCTCGTTCCCGGCAGCCGGCCTCCCTGCCTCGTTGTCTGGGATAAGCAGGCAGACGGATCAGGAGTGATGGAGCTCTGCTGCAAAATAAATAAATAATAAACAAAAAAATAAGCAGAAAAACAGAGGTTAAAAGATGAGACAGGTAGGACGGACCTGAGCAGCCTATGATCCATATGTGCACTGGCCTCCTGGGCCCGGGAATGAGCTCCTAGCCTCTATTAATTTATTTTACATATGTATATCCCACATTCATAGATATATAACAGAAACATATATGCATATATATACTGTATATATATATATATATACACATATGAATATACACATACATATACATGTATACATAAACATATAGTTCCAATGTTTATAGCATATAATACGGTATAAATTTCAGTTGTACATATGACACTTTTTTGCAGTGTTCCACCATTAAGAGGAAAGTGAACCTCTTTAATGCCTTGTGTTGTTATTGTTATTGCTACTATTGTTATCTTTGTTTCACACTTAACGCCTTGTGTTTTTCTTCATGTCCTTCATGTCGTTCCTGACCTTCCTCAACAATCTGTTGCCAATAAAGACAGTTCTATTCTATTCTATTCTATTCTATTCTATTCTGTTCTATTCCATTCTTATCCGGTGCTGAAAAAGCAATTGTAAGAAGCCTCTTCCTCCTCCTCTCTGGGGATCTCCAGGAGAACGGTCTCTTAAACTGTGGGAAGATTAAACACCCAGAGCTGCCGTGATTAACAAATCATTATCTGTTGGATCTTTCTCAGCTGCCCCGGACTTTAATGAACAAAAGCCGTCTTCAGGAGGACCTGCTGTATGTGCAGCAGGGTTAAACCCGACCTCGTTATCGCCCTCCTCGCAAGACGTGTGAAGGCTGCTCAGAGCACAGTGAGAATGAGATACCTGCACGTCGGCTGGAGAACTTTCTGAAGCAGCGTCTGTATTGGGGACGTTTAACCATTTCCTCCGGTCTGCATGTTAGAAACCTGAGTGCACCTCGTGTGACGACAACATTTATTTCTTCATTAATCAAACTGGTTGATCATCTCCAACAATATTAAACTCCCTAGCCCAGGTTTTCACCTATCCAGACTTCATGGTTTACATTAACGACAGAGAGAGTTGTTTCAGAGTAGAAAGCATGACGGGCATCATGATGAGAGAGCCATCTGTGACCCACAAACACACATTCTGGTTCCCAGATACACAGACTGGAACAGTTTTGGACAGATGTTGGATCAACGTGAAGGTCTCCATTTGCTGGTGCAAGAAGAAAAAAACTGGTGCTAATTTTGGGTCTGCATTTATTATTCAAGACAGTCAGTCCCACTGGTATTCAATTCAGGATTTCCTTCCTATAGTATCCTAGCCTCTCCTATCTATACTTCCTCTTCCTATCTAGGCATCTTCCTCTCTATGGCCTCCTGTTGTCCCCCAGTTTCAGAGTCACTTTCTGAAATAATGTAAATAATGGTAAAAATAAAGCGCAAGGTGAGAAAAGTGCAGTACAAAGAAGTGAGAGAAGAGAATTCAGTCACACAAAGAGGTATGGGTTGTAACTGCCCCCCCCCTCCATATCAGCCCGTTCTACTTCAGGCAGCAGATGATGTAAATTTAATCTGTTTTCATTCATTTCTTCTGCACAAACTTTACTCATCTGCTTTTCTGTTTTAATTGAAATGCATTATTTCTCTAATGTCCCAGTATCCAACATGCGGTACGGTAAATTAGATTCTGCTTTGTTTACTCCTATAACTCTTAACAGCCTTAAACAGCGTGTTATGAATTCCACTTTCTCCCTTCACTGACTTCTCGCAAATTAACCGAGGCTGGCAAAAGATAAATTGAGACAAATGTTGCAGGATGTTTTACAGAGTGTTTCTGCTTGTACTTTGTGTGTGTGAATCTCACTCTTCCGCAATCTGAGCCTCTTTAACTGTATCCGTTGCTCAACGCTCAGAAGAGCGGGGATATCGTAAATCAAACAGATTGTGCAGCAGTTGTTTTTTTTCCCATATGACTGACAAACGAGCGATGCAGAGTTAATGCTTTTCAGGAGTGAGAGAGGAATAATGTGCCGCTCTCCACAATGCTCAATGTGAACGATATGCTAACCCCTAACCCCAACCCTAACCCAAATCATAACCGCTAACCGCTAACCGCTAACCGCTAACCCTAACCCTACGAATGCCTCTGAAAAGTCTTCCACACTGTGTTCTGCCCCAATTCAGCCACAAAAGCATTAGTAGTTGTATTTCCATTACCCATAGAAAAAAGTGAACAAAAATATCAAAATTTTCAAAAATGGGAATGGAAACTACTGATGAAAACAAACCCTTTTGAATATCGTTAAAACATTTTCGTGCTCTTGTGCATAGGTGTCAGATACACTGGGGACATGTCTTTGTCTCATTAGTGCTCCAGGAGGGAGGACTCTGGTTCTTCTGCATGTTTGTTCTTCTGCATCATGATCTTCTTCTTCTTATTGTAGCGCCCTCTTCTCCTCACAGCTCCTCCTCCTCCTCACAACTTGACCTTCTCCTCACAGCTCCTCCTCCTCCTCACAACTTGACCTTCTCCTCATGACTCCACCTTCTCCTCATGAATCCACCTTCCCCTCACAACTCCACCTTCTCCTCACATCTCCTCCTTGCCACATTAGCTCCTCCTCCTGACTCTGATGTTTTGACTCAGCACATTAAATCCCTCTGAGCTAAGGTAGCCCGAGGCCTTTCCTTCTAAACCTTCTCCAAAGTCCAACCAGAGACCCCCCCATCACCCCCCTCCCCTCACCCCCCCTCACCCCTCCACCCCTCCCTCGATCTTCAGCGTTCAGGAGACAGTGGAACAGTGGAGGCCACAGAAACGGGTTGATAGACAGCCGAGATAATTCACTCTTAAAAATCAGCAAATAAAAAAACACAACAACAGCAGACGTTTGTCTCCGTGGACCCGACGTGGCCTTAAGGAAATAACATTTGTGTCAACATTTTTTGAGATGGACTTTATCTCATCAGATTGCCGCTAGCGAGGACAATAGAGAGGGAAGATGAAAGGGGGGAAGAAGGGAAAACAGATACAATCTCTGCTATTACTGAGGGCAGCGTCCTGTCTTGTTTGGTCAGCAGTTAGTGGGAGGCGGCGTTCTGGGTTCCAGGTCGAGGCTGGAATACTGAGGACTCACATCCTCAACACTGTGTTTTGTTTTTCTGTTTTGTTTTTTTATCAATGCCAAGCGAAGTGTGTGGGTTGGGAATCAAAGTGTGTCTTTTTATATGGTTGATATAACACAGTAATCACTTTTCATTTCTTCACTGGAGACGAGAAGCGAAAAAAACCAAAAGGCACCTGAGCAGCTTGTTCTGGCTCCACGGTGTGATGATGATTGCAGCTACTGAAACACTAGTAGCAGGACCAGCAGACACGTGTGTGTGTGTGTGAACATGTAAGACAACAAACTTCAGATATAGAAAACTTTATTTCTCTCATATGCAGAGTCCAGTTCACAGCTCCCAGTTCAAAGAAGAAAAAGCACAACACACTCAACAATCATCCACTGGACATAGAAACTGTGACGCTCAGCTTTCAAGAAATCTGTTCAACTCCTGGTTCCCAACAGGGATATCACGTACATGTGCAAATATGTAAAAGTAAATAGTAAAGTAAAATAATAAATAAGTGACAAGCACAAACCTTCTCATTAAAGGTCTCAGGTCGTTAGTTTGACTCCAATAATCTTGAGACGGACCCTGATGATCTGGTTGAGACTGTTCTTGTCCTCCACTGACAGATTACTAAACCTACAAATAAAATGGGATGTTTAAAGACTCTTAATAAAAGAATGGTAAAGGAACATAGATTAGTTTTGGAAACATTAAAAAAGTTTAGTTTCTGCACCTTGTGGATTTTTTTGTTGATCCTGTTTGACCAGTGACTGTGTTTTTAATTGAGGTAAGAGTCAGATGTGGTTCCTAAGTATCTATAGGTTTCTATGATTTGGATTGGTTGACCGTGTATGTGGCTGTTATTGGCTCTGCACTGTCATCTCTGAGATCGATGATCAGCTCCTTTGTTTTCATTACACTCAGATCCAAGAAGTTCTCATCGCACCATTTAATGAAATCATTAAGAGCCAAGCCATGATGCTGCCCAACATTAGACAACAACAACATCGATAACAGTATCAATGTTTGCTCGATTTACTTCACTTTCTACAGAAAAAGCAGTTTCTGGTCAGAGATTCTCTGAGAGGCCATTCAGCCTCAGAGGATGAAGGCGCAAGAGGAACCCGGTACGAGCTAGGCGTGGAAAATCAATCAATTAATCAACCGATCTTTATTTACCTAGTGCATTTCATGTACAAGGCAAACTGACTGTGCTTTATAATAGTTACAGTAGTTACGCTGTGTGACAGTGATGGACGCCCTCCTGCCCTTTATGCCCTCGCATCAACTGAGGAACGACCCCCAAGTAAAAACAGAGGAAAAAAAAACAAAGAAAGTACTGTAAAATGTATATTTCACTCTAAATTATGTGTCTTTTTACCTCATTCCAGTGTGCCTGTGTGTGTGTGTGTGTGTGTGTGTGTGTGTGTGTGTGTGTGTGTGTGTGTGTGTGTGTGTGTGTGTGTGTGCGTGTGTGTGTGTGTGCTGCAGACCGATGCAGCAGAGACTGAAAACACATCTGGTCTTATTCGTTAAACCAAAGAGTATTTCACTGCATACCGAGGCACCTTTGCTATCACACAGAGATCAATGAGACTCTGGAAAACATTTACAGTTCTTTTTTGTTTTAACATGGATTTGAAATATATATCAGTTGGCTGTAATTACCTTGCAAAAGAACAAACAAGCTGGAGTGAATGGTGTTTATGTTTAACTCAGCAGTGTGCAGGATGCTCCGTTGACATAGTGTGCCTGTGTGGCGATGGAGGATTCATCGTGAGAGGATGGGGTAACTTCTTTTTTTCCTCCACTTGTTCTGTGCTTCATAAAGAACCTGCCACACACTCGGCCTCTTGTAAACAATAATTCTGCTGTGAAAGCGAAAAGTTTCTGCTTATAATTGCGGAGCGGGAGGAGCCATAATTTATGCTCCTGCCTGTGCTCATTGACCTTTTTAGTTGTTTCAGTCCCCCCCCCCACCCCCTCAACCCCCCCCTCCCATGTGCATCCTAGTGTAATTATCAACGATAACCGGCTCAACATGAAAAATAACATCCTCTCCTTTTCTACTTTTCTCCACTTTGCTCTGCAAAATATAAACAAGAGCTCCTCCTCGTTTCCGTGCGAATGGTCGTATGCAGGAGTGAAAACTCAGGAACAGAAACATGAAGAGCTGCAGGATAAAGCAGGAGGGCGGGCTGTGATCACAGTGACACCTATTGTAGAGGAGAGAAGAAAAGAGAAAGAAAAAAAGAGAGAAAGAAGAGAGGGAAAAGTCAGCCAGGACACAGATCTCAGACATCCAGGGACTTTTATTCTATGTTTGTTTGATGGTCAGGACTTTGAGAGTCTACCGACTCTGTGCCAGGTCTGAACCTTTATTCCACTAGTTATTCCTCTCATCCAGCCACAGACCGGCCCAGTGCTGTGTGACGTCCTGACTGGGACTACATCTATCTAGTTCCAGTTCCACCCTTTATGGGTTCTCTAAGTATGTGTGTATTACAGTGTACAGTGTATAAATATATAATGCATTAGTGCATTATTCAGTATTATCCCGTTAAACCAGGTAGTTCATTACATCCACGGAAGAAGTCGGGAGGCAGCAGCTCCAGATGTTTCCACTGAGGTTGTTATGGATCGATGTTGGCCATAAGTGACCAACCTGCTCATGTTCCTCTACCTGGCGTCTCGGCTCAGTCCTTCTCTGGATGGTCTCTGCTCCATCACAAAAGTCTCTTTAAAACTCTGCCCAGAGTCGAAAAACAACTGTTTGGTCACTAGCCAGAAGGACATTAGGGACATCTCAAATTCTCTTCCTTCTTTATTTAGAAGTAGAGTGCAGGTTGCATAGCGTAGCATAGCTTAGGTTGAAGGCCTTCAAAGACAAATTAACAAAAAGGACTATGCATTAAAATATCAAAACGATTACAAGTAGTTACATATTCTAAGTTAAAGAGAACCTTTCAAGTGCCATTTAATTTAAACATTGGATTAAAGCATTCGATGCCTTGAGCATAAACACACAGAGCTACATTTTAAAAACTGAGCTATTAGTCATCAAACATTGAGGTAAAGCAAAATATTCTGCAAACTGATCATTCTGCAATATAATTCACAAGTAAACAGGCAAATAATAAACATCAAATAGTTGTGCAGAATGTCATGTCCTAAAAAATAGATTAATGTTTGTAAAAGTTTGTAAATCTGTCTAAATTTCAGCGAGGTAAGAGCAGTAGCTTCTGTGCAGATCACAGACCTGACCTCTGCTCACATCAGCTGAAACTTGCATGACTAGGAGGCTTCCTCTAAAAATCACAGAGGTCTTTGTTTACAACTACTCTATTGTACCATACTGTAGCCGACTGTATAACAATGGTATTTCAGACATAGAATTAGATGAATTAGATCTTTCTGTACCAGGAAAAACTAAATTTTTATTTTTAAGTGAAAATCACAGAACATGCTCATCTCATCTGACTGAAATGAAAAACAAGACGTTTTGAATAAGCGACCCAATGAATATTGACGAGATCAGTTGAGAGAATATATACGGTATCCAATGCAAAGCTGCAGCCTCTCTGCAGGGGTTGCGCGTGATGAGGGTTAGGATCGTTGTAGGTGCAAACAGTCGAGCTGAGAAAGTCTTGCTGACATTTTTCCAGCCTGGAGCTGAGCGCAGAAATGTTCCCATGTAGAGAGAAAAAAATCAATACGAGTCATTAGCATTATTCCTAGTTAGAGGGGTACTACCCACTATAACCAGTGATAGCACATGTACATGATAATGTGTGACAGCGTTGTGACTAGTGCTGCTGGATTCTTCCTGTCATCCCCTGGCGGGTGGTGTGGAAAATATAAACATTTAATGAAATACAAATATGTTATAAAAACGTGTAGAGGACGTCTCTGAATCCTCCTGACGGGTGTGTGGTTGTTAAGGACTGTCATATTAACTCCTCAATATGCTGCAGTTTGCATTTTCAGAGAGATTACTCCCCTCTCTCTCTCTCTCTCTCTCTCTCTCTCTCTCTCTCACACACACACACACACACACCTTCGACTCTGCAAGAGTTTAAAGGAGGCTGTGAAATTGCAGGAGGCAGAAGAAGTCGACGTCTCCTCGATACGATAAGCGCTCCAACGGTCCCACTCTGCCACATGGCTGACAGTTTCCATGTTGCCCTTGTTGGAACAAGAAGAAAAAAAAAGAAAAGGAAGAAAAATGGCAGCGTGGTGGCCTCGCGGGCCGAGCACAGATGTTTGGTCCGTCTCTCCAGCAGGTCGCATTGTGGCCCCGGCTCTGGGGACCGCCACCATCACCGTGCCATTTACTGATAAAGAGCGGCCTTTAAATGACCTTCAGCGTGCTCGAAAAGTCCAAGAGAGGGAGGACGGAGGGAGGCAGGCAGGCAGGCAGGAGCACAGGTGAAAACCTGACAATTCTCATTAGGTGACGTACAAGGTGTTCTGAGGACAAAACGCAGGCGACGGCAGCGATGGCCCCAGAGGAGCGGCCCGCTCCCTCCAGACCCACGGACGCGTCTCCACACCTAAAGAAACAAACAGAAAAAACACAGCTTGGGCTGAAAGGCCACGGTCATTACCATTTCCTATTTCAGCCATCAGCAAATGCTCTTACAGATAAGAGGGAAAATCAGATTTTGGCTAGGTGGGATCTCGAGGTGCAGTTCAATCGAGTCCCAGCAGTAAACGTCTTGGTCCGACCTTACAGCAGGACATTAGCATTTGTATAGCGCGGCGCGCTGCCTTATCTGCTCGGCCAGGCTCGCTGCTTCCCATTCAGGGCCCCGGCCCGCGCTGGGAGCACAGACTGGGCGGGCTGGGAGCTCAAACCTCAGAGCGAGGAACGAGGGAAGAACACACACACACACACACACACACACACACACACACACACACACACACACACACACACACACACACACACACAGATTCACCTCTTGCTGCTGTCACACATTCAAAGAGAGCCAAGCTAACACTCCTGCCAGTCTTTAGCTTCCTGGAAGAGGAATTTAAGGGGAAGAGGAATTTTAGCTTCTATACACACACACACATATATATGTATGTATGTGTATATGTATATATATTGTCGAATAACTAAATGCTGTGTAGTCCAAAAAATATATATATAAATATATATACGCTGCTGATACTTTTCATTGGTTAATGTATACATTTTGGAGACCAACATGGGGACTGAGCAATAGGTCAGGCCGTGTATAGTATATTTTGGGCTTAATAAATACAAAACAATACTAAAACAGATGGGGGAGAGGAGTATGTTTTTAACTCATACAATCGTGAATATACTATTGCGCAGTGTTGAATGGCAGCAGATGCAACAGAGAGAGAGAGAGACATGCTTAAGCAGTTTCACTAGTTGTAGGACACCATAGGTCTAGGACATTGTAGATCTAGGAGTGCAGGTCTAGGACGCTGTAGGTCTAGGACAGTAGGCCTAGGACACTGCAGGTCTAGGACCTGCAGGTCTAGGTCACTGTAGGTCTAGGACACTGTAGGTCTAGGACACTGTAGACTACAGTTCTTTTGTGCAGACAGAACAAGACAAACCACCGCTGTTTCACAAGGAGGTCGTGGGGTAGACCCAGATAGAGCATGAGCATATGCTTCTGAGGTATGAAATTACATTACAACCATTACAATCAGTAGTACACATATGTGGTTTTATATTTGGTCCTTACTTTTAAACTTGAAGTAGCTTAGAAACCAGTAGTTTACTTTTATTTGAAGAAAAAGCTTCAGCTGATACTTCAACTTCCAAACGTAGTATTTCCAAACCCTTGTGTCTGTACTTCTACTGGAGTAATACATGACACCTTTGACATCACTGCCAGGATGAAAACTTTGTGTCATGTAATCATCTGAATCCCATTCCAATGAATTCTATTTAATGCGCTATCACTGACTGATGACCCATTCTACTGAACTGAGGAGACGTTCCGGTTCAGTTCATATTCATGGCCTTGCCTCACTCTGAAATTACCGGTACTGTGATTATGAATAACAGTAATCAGCATTCTTTTCTTTCCAGGTTCTCCTCAATCACTTCCAGGAGAGAAAGAACACGACAAAAACCTGCGAGTGCTCGGGCGAGGATGATGGCGGCGCACTGACATGTATGAGTCACGGCGGGTCGTTCATTGTTTGTCTGACAGCAGAGCGCTGCCTCCAACTGCTCCTCTGATAACCGTGTTTATGTACTTTGGCTCGGCGAGCCGAGGCTAACACGGCCACAGTAACAATAGAGGTGGTGGACAGAGCCGGGCCGGCAAAATGGCACCAATCCATCCCCTGGGGGAGTGTGTGTGTGTGTGTGTGTGTGTGTGTGTGTGTGTGTGTGTGGGGGGGGGGGGGGGGGGGGGGGGGGGGGGGTTGTGAATCCCCAGCTTCAATAAGGTTGCATCACTATTTGTTAGCATTCCCAGAGAGAGCATCACTCCACTCACTATAGATTCCGTGCACTGTTCTCCTATGTGTTTGCCTTCAAAGCTGATCAGCAGCCAGGAAGTGAGCAGCTTAATTTTAGCTGCTCAATATCAACACTGGCTTAACAGGTATGAGCACAGCAGGCCAGAAACCAAGCGATTTAGCAGGTTAGCATAAACACTTCTGGATCACAAACTGCAACACTACGCAGCTACCTCATAAAACTGTAGAATAGCACATAACTCACACATAATACACATAGAAAAGGTGTAACACTTACAGCCATTGCCTCTGGGGGATGACCGGCCATTAACACAGGCACACATTTCTTCTCGTTATATGTTTTTTTCCTACTCCGTGTATTTCAGCAGACTTTCAAATTAAAAGCGTACAAACACACAAAATCCTGTAATAAGATTTCAAGGTTGTTTGGACTGGAATGATCACCCACTCCCACCAAAGTCACCATTTCCGACTCCAAAAGTCGGAGAATCCTCACCAGCCTCTATGTTTCAATCTATTTATTATGTGGGAGCCAGCACAACACTGTGGGCAGGCTTGGGGGGGGGGGGGTAACATCATCCTGAATGACTTTCCTATGAAGAGCGATGACAGGTGAAGTGTGTATTAAAGTGCCTGAACTACCCAGAACACCTGTGGGGAGGGCTCGATTCTTTTGTGTTTCCCCGCGTTGGCCACTGAAAGCATGTCAGTCTCCGACCGAGTCTCAGTTCTTGGAAATGAAGCAGTGACTGCATCTCAGGACTAAAAGTTGAAAATATCTCTCTGTTCTTTCTTTCTGCTGACACAAAGGGAACTCACAAATCAATGCGAGCCACCAATCAGAAATGCTTTATTCTCGCTCTCCAGGAATAATAACGCTGTCTGCAACGTCTGGACGAGTCAAACTGAACACCTTGTGGTAATTTATGCCCCCGTTTCCACTATATGGTGCCGGCTCGACTCTTCTTGACTCCACTCGGCTTTGTGTGTGTTTCCATTACCTGGAATGTGTAACCCGGTACTGTTTTTCTATTACCTGATTGCCTGCTGGGCCAAGCCGGGCCAAGCCGGGCCAAGCCGGGCCAAGCCGGGCCAAGCCGGGCCAAGCCGGGCCAAGCTGGGCCAAGCTGGGCTGAGTAGGGTTGGGTGCCATCCGAACCACCAGGTATCAGTGCGAGTTATAAAAAACTAACAAATAAGAAAACTCACCTCCCACAGTGAAGTTGGACTGGATACAGAAGAGTTCATACCTTGCGTTGAAGTGCAATCCAACTCGTTTCCTACCTCTGACTTCTGCTGTATTTCACAAACTACCTTGGTTTTCCACAGTGTTTGGGTTCGCTGCCTCCAGCCTCTTCTGGAACATCACTTTACTCCTCGTTGTGGCAAACAGCCACACACCCAGTATGAAAACTAGACCTCTGCACTCTGCACCAGACACAATGGATACATCCCTGAGCGACTGAACAATCCATGTCGCTTCATTTGCATCAGGTTTGACATCAATGGGCCAAATAGCTCCGGAGATATAAGTGAAGTTTTCCAACCATAGTGCTGCCCCTTGTGGCCAAATGTACAATCCAAAATGTGTGAAAATCGAATCAGTTCTATGAGTGATGAACCTGTCTGCCAAATATCAAAATTTACATACAAATGGTGTTGAAGTTATCGCCTTAACATGAAAAACATGTGGTGGCGGCTGCATGTTCTATATATGTTTTATATCCCCAACACTTCGCGTTCGGGGATATAATAATTATCCTCCTCCATTTCCAGTATTGCGTGCCTATTGTTATTGTTATTGTTGTTGTTGTTGTTCCCCTACTTTTAACCGG
>CM055190.1:2344307-2366807 GCA_029224185.1 Karalla daura
TCAGTCTCCGACCGAGTCTCAGTTCTTGGAAATGAAGCAGTGACTGCATCTCAGGACTAAAAGTTGAAAATATCTCTCTGTTCTTTCTTTCTGGCTGACACAAAGGGGAACTCACAAATCAATGCGAGCAAGACGTTGGCTCGCCACCAATCAGAAATGCTTTATTCTCGCTCTCCAGGAATAATAACGCTGTCTGCAACGTCTGGAGAGGTCAAACTGAACACCTTGTGGTAATTTATGCCCCCGTTTCCACTATATGGTGCCGGCTCGACTCTTCTTGACTCCACTCGGCTTTGTGTGTGTTTTCCATTACCTGGAATGTGTAACCCGGTACTGTTTTTCTTATTACCTGATTACCTGCTGGGCCAAGCCGGGCCAAGCCGGGGCCAAGCCGGGCCAAGCTCGGCCAAGCCGGGCCAAGCCGGGCCAAGCCAGGCCAAGCTGGGCTGAGTAGGGTTGGGTGCCATCCGAACCACCAGGTATCAGTGCGAGTTATAAAAAACTAACAAATAAGAAAACTCACCTCCCACAGTGAAGTTGGACTGGATACAGAAGAGTTCATTCCTTGCGTTGAAGTGCAATCCAACTCGTTTCCTACCTTGGTTTTCCACAGTGTTTGGGTTCGCTGCCTCCAGCCTCTTCTGGAACATCACTTTACTCCTCGTTGTGGCAAACAGCCACACACCCAGTATGAAAACTAGACCTCTGCACTCTGCACCAGACACAATGGATACATCCCTGAGCGACTGAACAATCCATGTCGCTTCATTTGCATCAGGTTTGACATCAATGGGCCAAATAGCTCCGGAGATATAAGTGAAGTTTTCCAACCATAGTGCTGCCCCTTGTGGCCAAATGTACAATCCAAAATGTGTGAAAATCGAATCAGTTCTATGAGTGATGAACCTGTCTGCCAAATATCAAAATTTACATACAAATGGTGTTGAAGTTATCGCCTTAACATGAAAAACATGTGGTGGCGGCTGCATGTTCTATATATGTTTTATATCCCCAACACTTCGCATTTGGGGATATAATAATTATCCTCCTCCATTTCCAGTATTGCGTGCCTATTGTTATTGTTATTGTTGTTGTTGTTGTTCCCCTACTTTTAACCGGCGGTCTGATGATGTCACTCCCACGCGTTGCTATGGCGACCGGCTGCTGGAGGCAGGACTGCTTCGTAATGAAAACGCACTCAAGACCAGTCAAACTTAATTGTGTACATTGGTTTCCACGGTGACAGAATGTATTTGTTTTATATTTAGACACAGTTAATTAACAGGTTGCCCCCCCCCACCCCCCTTTCTACTCCTTTACATTTTCACCCAGTTATCTGTACTTTCTACTCCTTCCATTTATAAATGTGAGGAGTACAAGTAGAAGTAGATGCATGTGTGTGTGTGTATTTGTCTCTTGCTTGTTTGTTGTTTCTTGATGAGTCATTGATCAATAAAGGCTATTGATAACATGCTTCTGAGGTATGAAGCTTTACACCATTACAATACTTAGAGGCAACTAGTCATCATATCTCCTGCTCCATCAAACACATGGTAATGCTCAGTACTTTTACTTCAAAACTTGAAATAGTTTAGAAACCAGAACACTTTTTACTTTCACTTGAGTAAAAAGCTTCAGTTGATACTTCAGCTTCTACAGGAGTATTTCTAGACCCTAGTATCTGTACTTCTACTGGGTCATACACGTGGATACCGTTGACACCGCTGGTCACTAGTCAGTACATGTTGCTCACTTTTGTAAAGTTGCTTGAGATGGCGTCTGTTTTTGAACTGGCACTTAAGGTAAATAAAGTCGACTTAACTTGACATGGAGTGCAGTAGTGACACAGTCAAGTCGTGACAAGGAGCGACCTAGCTTAGAACGAAAGCCGCTATCAGCGTTCTTAAAAAAACAAAAACCTGCGCTCCCAACAGCGGCGATCCATCACCGTCACACGGGGGCGTACAGTATGAGGCTCAGCGGGCACGGCCGTCTCTCTCCATCTCAGCCGCTGACATTCAAACAAAGGCGCCCGGGCTCGCTTTAACTCCTCTCGCAAGGATCCCAATGAAAAACAACAACAGATGAATCACAGGCGGCGGCGGCTCACGTCGCTCCCTTCACGGCATACCAAATGTCAGCGGCGCTCGGCCATCCTTCACAGTGATGGATGGAGTCGCCTCGGCTCCACCTTCCACTACCTTCGTGCTTCACACCTCTCTGTAAATGTCAGGCGCGTAAAGTTTGGTAAACAGATGTTGGTTTCATTGTTTTAAAGGATGGAGGAACCCTCCTCCGGGGCTGGGGGGGCGAAAGATGCAACAAGCGGAGCAGAGAGAGAGAGAGCTGCTCTGAGTTACACTGACTCCTCTCTCCTGTGATCACATGCTCATTTATTCAACTCACAGCTCTGATGGGGGATGCTTCCTGTAAATGGGCTCTTCTCTTCCAGTGTTATTCGCCCCTGTGTGTGTGTGTGTGTGTGTGTGTGTGTGTGTGTGTGTGCGACAGAAATTCAACCAAATGTCAAAGTGAAACTGTGTTTTTTTGCCAGGTTGAAAAAAAGCAGATTTCCATCTCGACTGGTCATGGCATCAATGTAATCCGCTCTCTCTTTGCAGCCACTGAGTGGACTGACCGGTTCACTAACTAGTCACATGATTGAAACATGTACATGTAAGGGAATAGCTGACTTTGATATTTGCTTTGTTGCTGTCTGTGTGATCTGTTTCTACACAGTATTCACTTTAGCTTTGGATGGTTGGATGGAGGGGATCCTAGGTGTATGATCCATTCCTGCCGTGTCACACTCCACACGTCTGGCACGAGGTTCCATTTCATCCCGGGGTGGTCTGGTCAGGCGATCTGCGTGAACGACCCGGGTCACAACTGCAGACGGTCGGACGGCGACTAACTAGAGACTTTCTTTCTTGTCGTGCTTATATCAGCAGGAAATTAGGAGCGATGTCGAAGAGCAACAGTCATTTTGTAGGAAATGAAAAGTCTGTGAAACTCATTTGCACAACACGAGACCTGGTCTGCTGGCAGGTCATTGCCCCCCCCCCCCCCCCCCCCCCCCACCCCCCCCCCCCCCCCCCCCACCCACAACACACACACACACACACACACACTCCAAAGAGAAAAACAGAAAGTTGTTCTGGCTGCTTCTGGGCTCTTGTAGTCTGGAATGAACGGTTGACCCCCTGGTCCAGGCTGTGAAGGCCGGCACGACAAGAAAACATGTTCACTCCCCAAAAAACTAACAAAATGAAAAACAAACATCCAGGGCTGTCTATTGTGTGGCACAACTGAACAATACCAAACTAAACTAGTTGCTCCTCGAGCATCCTCGATAACCTGAACCGCCCCCGTCATGACACAAAGGAACCTTGTATTCCTGTGTCTTTCTCATGCTGTTTATCTGGGACTGTTCATCTGTTCCTTCTCATCAATGAGAACTTAAAATGATATTTTTGAAATTCAAAAAACAACATTGAAAAACAAAGCACTCCTCTTTAAAGAGAATTTAGAAAATGCAACAGAAGTCATCAGAAATGAAAAACAGAACATAAGCGTATTTTCATATTTTGCTGACAATTGTCTTTTTCAAGAAAAGACTGCAGACATGACTCCGTGTGTGTGTGTGTGTGTGTGTGTGTGTGTATGTGTGTGTGTGTGTGTGTGTGTGTGTGTGCATGTGTGTGTGTGTAAAATTCTGGAATCGCCATTTACAAATCAAGCAAATTGCCCAGGAACAGCAGCAGTAAGTCATATTTGGAGTTCATCACAAACTTATTAAGATGAAAGAAAACAACAGCAGATTCATTTCTACAATTTTGATTGAGGCCATTAGCTCATGTCCTCATTTAATGAAGACATGAGTGTCGAAAAGTTCCAACTCAACTTTGTGGTGGAAGTCCTTGGTCTAACCCCAGTGACATTTTTCCAAGTCCGCAAGGACTGGAGAATTATGGAAATGAGCAGCGGTGTAGTCTAGGTGATATGTACACGCCGTATACCCACTGGAAAATGTCAGTGATTTGCATGTACTCAGTGGTTTAGTCTGCGTGGTACACCAGTATACATTAGGACCAGACATCCTGGATATCTGCGGACAGTCACCTGTTCAGCCACCCTGTCCCACAGTTAAAGCTGTCTCTGAAAATGGGAGAGAAGAGAGAGAGAGAGAGAGTACAGAGTACAAACGTCCCTGGCAGAAATCGTATCATACCCTCCCCCAGTATGCCCACTGCAAAAGACGAGACTACACTACTGGTAGTGAGGAAACAGACAGGGTACGAGACGCAGGAAACACCTCGGTACTCTGAGCGACTCCTTTGTAAATGTGTGTAAGGAATTCAGACAGATAGAGCCAGAGGTGGCCCCGACCTTTAGAACAGGTATGGACACACTCGCTGGGGGCATTTCACATTCTCCCAATTAAGTTATGCAGCACAGGCACATCTGGAGTGTCCAAAGTCTGTGTGGGATGGAGGGGGGGTGTCTCTATCAGTATGAAGTGATCACAGAGCCATGTTTAATTAATGGAAATATGACCTCAGTGTCAGAGCTAATATTTCAAAGAGAGAACGCCCATCGTCTGCGACCGGTCCGCGGCTAGCGAGGTAGAGGGGGCATCAGCTTTAAAATATTAGAAAAGGAGGAGGAAAAAAAGGTTATTTTCCTCCTCTGTCTGAATTCTACTAATTGAATTTCAATTGATTTAAAATGTGATCAGGCTTCAAAGATTTCTCCTCACTGACACACCCTAACCCCACTGCTAGGATCGTGTGAGGACTCAGATGCAGAGAGAGGCACACTGGGTTTCAAGGTGTTTATTAAAGCCCACAGCCAGGGCAGGTGGGGGCAGGATGAGGAGCCAGGTACGGGCTGGCAGAGGCTGGAGAGGACTGGAGAGGAGCAGAGGCACAAAACGTGGCTGGCAGACGTCGATCCAGGCAGAAGGCTGAGCTGCAGGGCGGCAGGCAGATTCAGGGCTGGTACTGGTGAGTTAGGCAGGATACGTGAGCTCAGGAGGTCGTGACTGGACGGAGAAGAGTCCAGTCTGACGCCTGCTGCTGGGGGGTCGGACGAGAACAACCAGCCGCAGCTGTGGAGCAGTCGGGTTTGTAGATTGGCCCTCAGCTACACTGATGGAGGTGGAGGAGCAGGGAATGATCTCACAGTTAAGTTTCTGACTCTCTGATGACTGCAGCTCACAGAGTTCAAGCTACAAGCTGTCCCTAGATGCATGCACAGCACATAGAGCATCAATAGGCCTTTATACCTAACTGATGAGTGAATACAATCGCCATCAGCTAGACATTTTCAACGTCTGATCTTCTTCTTCTTCAGCAACAGTCAGATCCCAATTATCACCTAGTTCCTGATTCCTGATGCCTTCTTCCACTTTGCTAATAAACACCTGAACGTCTTTTTATTGTGACGCGTCTGCAGGCTTCATGACACGCATGGCAACACCTGCACGTGTTCTTCTCAGAGGAAGCCCACACACACACACACACACACACACACACACACTCACACACACCAAGCATTAGGATTTTGGATACACTTCTGTTCTAATTCCTAAGCATAACGGTGCAACATTACCACACAGTCTTCTCTGTTCAAAATCAAAATGTGTGTGTCTGTGTGTGTGTGTGTGTGTGTGTGTGTGTGCGTGTGTGTGTGAACACGTGGCTCTCATATCAGGCCTCTGTGAGTGTTTTTTTAAAGGTCTGCTGCATGGACCCAAAATTCCAGTTTGTTTAGAAACCATCGCAGACGTCTCAAAGCAGGTGAGACTGTGGAGATGTTTTTGCACCACCTTTTTAGTATCAAAACCAGGCTTTGAATTCTAGCAACCAGCAAATTTCAAGCACCGATTTTTTTTCCAATGTTGGAATGAATTTTGCTTAAAAAAAAAAGTCAGAATATTCACTTTTTGAAGGTTTGAACCAAAAAATTCAGTCCAAAAAAATTCAATTTGTCAAAGTCTGATTTTGATGCTGAAAGAATTCAGTGTTTGCAAGAGCAAAAAACCCTGAGAAATGCCCGGCAGATTAAGATCATGACGCTCAGTGGGACCCAGACATCAGCGGGCTAGTCTAGGTGATAGGCAGGTATACGCTGTACACCTCTGGAAGATGTCAGTGATAGCGTATACTCACTAGTTTAGTCTGCGTGATACGCCAGTGTACGCCCTATAGTAGCTAGATATTCTTTCCATATATTAGGAGACCAGACGTCCTGGATTTCCAAGGACAGTCCTCTTTTTGGACACCCTGCTCCGGGGAGAGAGAGAGAGAGAGAGAGAGCAAGTGGCGAGTGGAGTACTAACATCCCTGGCAGAGATCGACACCCCCCGAGGAGAGGAGAGGTGCTCGAGCCACGAGATGATACGAGTGATTCTGGTGATTCCGTCGCTCTGATTAACCACGCTGACCTCGTGATGATCTGCAATCAGACGAGCGGCGGAGGGGGGGAGACGGTAGCACCGAGGTCAGAGCCCTCGCTGACCTAGAGAGCTCAATGGATGGCGCCAGAACCCCCCCCACACCCCCACCAACTCGCACCACTGCATACAATCACTGTAGCAACATCATCATCATGGAGCATTATTCAGTCCTATTTTATTCTCATAGTCTCATCCTGTTCTCATATTCACTGTATAATATTTATTGTGTGTATATCTTGTATTAGTTCATATTGCAAATATGTACATATACACACTTTGCACATGCTATAATCTTCAATATGTATCGACTATACAACAGCCTGTACAACAGATACAACAGTCTGTTTCTGCACGGATATGGCGCCCTTTCATGCTTATCAGGCATCTACACACCTGGTACTCATTTAAATGGTCATATGTCATATTTGCATGACCTGGACAGGGCTTAGCATCTTTACCTGAGCTAGATGGGGACTGTTTGAGCCTGAGTCAGAGGAGGAATCACAATCAGATCTGTTCCCCCAGAGTCTTTGTGCTTTGTCCCCTCCCAGACCCCATAGATGCTGAGCTGGATCCAGGACTCTTCCCGCTTCATGCTGTCGACATGTAGACTAAAATCTAAAACTGTTAGCCATCAATCCTTATATATCTGTATCCTGCCTTCTTCTGCCTTCGTTTCTGTCCTGGGTGAGGATCTCCTCTCTCTCTCTCTCTGAGGTTTCTCTCTGTTTCCCTGTCAGGGTTTTTCTTGGGAGTCGTTCCTCAGCCTTTGTGAGGGTCTCAGGACAGGGGGTGTTCACTGTGTCACTACTCTGGACATGTTGTTGCTAACCTTTGTAAAGTGACCTGAGATAACATCTGTTATGAACATGAAAAATAAATAAATGTGAGGTTGAGAGGCAGAGGAAGAACCAGGAGTGTGCACTTGTCTTTATTTACTCACATGCTGTAACATAGACAGGTACAGGACTTTTGGTCAAACATAAAATAAACATAAAATATAAAAACATCATCTATCATTTAATGAACAATTTGCAAGTGTAAAATACCGTTTAAAATCAAACATTTTGGGTTTCATCATTTGCAATATGTTTAAATGTACAAATTGGGTCATTGTTTAAACATGAGAAACATGAGAGCTGCCTGATGATTCTGGTGGAGGTGTTGTGGTCAGTTGTCCAGTGGCTGAGGAGAAGTTCTGCTCCAACTACACCTCCCAGTACCAGCTTCCAGTATCAGCTCCCAGTACCAGGCCACAGTCAGAGCCTCTCCACCCTCCAGCTGAGGCTGCTGCTGCTTCAGAGATCACCACCTGGTGAGAGAAGAAGAGAAGAAGACAGAGCAGGAGTCATGACTCAGAGTCCAGAGACGCCCCCATCAGGCATCAGTCAGTACTGCAGCGTACAGAGCAGAGAGAGAGTCCCTGAAGGCATCACTGCTGCAGAGACAGAGCTCCTCACTGCTCCCTGGAATGATGGACTCAGTGCTGGGAGCTTCAGAGCTCTTCACACCACAGTCTCAGTCTCTGGAGCTTCATCTGCTCTGACAGACACATTCAGACTCAGGTCAGATGGCTTAGTGTTGGTCCTTTGATGGACCAGGACCAGGACCAGGACCAGCACCAGGACCAGGACCAGGACCAGGACCAGGACCAGGACCAGGACCAGGACCAGGACCAGGACCAGGACCAGGACCAGGACCAGGGCTTCACTCCTGTGGGAGTGAGCAGGAGAGGACGCTGCTGAACCGTCCAGATTTGCCCCAATCTGATTGGCTCCTGCTGCTGTTCAGTCACTGTCAGACTAAAACTGAAAACACTGCTCTGCCTCAGTCACTGGACTAAACCATGGAGAAGAAATAGACTTGATGATGAAGATCTCAGAGAGGATCAGGAGAACATCAGCCTCATGTCTGCAGTTTAGAGTCACCACAACCTTCACATCATGTTGATCTCAGCACAGAAGAACATGGAATCTGACCTCAGAGTCTCCAGGCTGTAGTGTGAACTCTGCTGAAGACCACACAGCTCCTCCACTGCTAAACGCAGTAGGTCGTTCCTACTAAGATCTAGCTCTGTCAGATGGGAGGGGTTGGACTTCAGAGCTGAGGCCAGAGAAGCACAGCTAATCTCTGACAACCTGCAGCCCCTCAACCTGAATAAAGAATGAATTAAGATTAGTTCTGTCTCAACATGAATCAGGTTCAGTTGTTGATGGAAACATCAGATGTTCAACAGTAACAGAGTCAGTGAACTGACCTCAGAGTCTCCAGTCTACAGTGTGGACTCTCCAGAAAACCACACAGCTCCTTCACTCCTGAATCCTGCAGGTTGTTTCCACTCAGATCCAGATGTTTCAGATGGGAGGGGTTGGACTTCAGAGCTGAGGCCAGAGAAGCACAGCTGATTTTGGACAACCTGCACCACTCCAACCTGAATAAAGAATAAAAGAAGATAAAATCCATGTTTAGTCCATCAGATGAGTTCCGGTTGATCAGGTGGAGCTCAACATGACTCTGTCCTGATCACTGAGCTTCTCTCTAACATGATGGAGTGACTTTGTCCTTGTTATTCATCATCATCATGTCTCCTTCTACACATCCTCCACATGTCAGATCAACATTCACACACCTGTTCATGTCCACACAGGTTAATAACACTCTGCTGATCTCAGATCAGCCTGGAATCAGAGGAGAAACCAACAGAGACCAGAGAAATATTTCTACTGCAGCAGACAAACTGGATCAGTTCAAACTGATCTGAGATCAGAGGATCTTCTGTTTATGGACCAGAACATTTCATATAAACTACACTATATTACCAAAAGTATCCGCTCACCCATTCAAATGATCAGAATCAGGTGTCCTAATCACTTGGCCTGGCCCCAGGTGTATAAATTCAAGCACTCAGGCATGCAGACTGTGAAACAAGACATTTGTGAAAGAATGGGCCGCTCTCAGGAGCTCAGTGAATTCCAGCGTGGAACTGTCATAGGATGCCACTGCAACAAATCCAGTCGTGAAATTTCCTCGCTCCTAAATATTCCACAGTCAACTGTCAGCTCTGTTATAACAAAATGGAAGCGTTTGGGAACAACAGCAACTCAGCCACGAAGTGGTAGGCCACGTAAAGTGACGGAGAGGGGTCAGCGGATGCTGAAGCGCATAGTGCAAAGAGGTCGCCGACTTTCTGCACAGTCATTTGCTACAGAGCTACAAACTTCATGTGACCTTCAGATTAGCCCAAGTACAGGACGCAGAGAGCTTCATGGAATGGGTTTCCATGGCTGAGCAGCTGCAGCCAAGCCACACATCACCAAGTGCAAGGCGTCGGATGCAATGGTGTAAAGCGCCGCCACTGGCTTCTAGAGCAGTGGAGACACGTTCTCTGGAGTGATGAATCACACTTTTCCATCTGGCAATCTGATGGACGAGTCTGGGTTTGGAGGTTGCCAGGAGAACGCTACATTTCAGACTGCATTGTGCCGACTGTGAAATTTGGTGGAGGAGGAATAATGGTGTGGGGTTGTTTTTCAGGAGCTGGGCTTGGCCCCTTAGTTCCAGTGAAAGGAACATTGAATGCTTCAGGATACCAAAACATTTTGGACAATTCCATGCTCCCAACCTTGTGGGAACAGTTTGGAGCGGGCCCCCTCCTCTTCCAACATGACTGTGCACCAGTGCACAAAGCAAGGTCCATAAAGACGTGGATGACAGAGTCTGGTGTGGATGAACTTGACTGGCCTGCACAGAGTCCTGACCTGAACCCGATAGAACACCTTTGGGATGAATTAGAGCGGAGACTGAGAGCCGGGCCTCCTCGACCAACATCAGTGTGTGACCTCACCAATGCGCTTTTGGAAGAATGGTCAAAAATTCCTATAAACACTCTCCTCAACCTTGTGGACAGTCTTCCCAGAAGAGTTGAAGCTGTAATAGCTGCAAAAGGTGGACCGACATCATATTGAATTCTATGAGTTAGGAATGGGATGGCACTTCAGTTCATAGAATGAGTAAAGGCAGGTGAGCGAATACTTTTGGTAATATAGTGTATGAACATTCATTTAGTTCAGCAACTAATGGTGGAGATTTTCTACAGTTTCTTTGAAATAAAAAGTTGTTTTTCACTTCAGACCAAATTCAAGACAAGAAACATGAAACTATGAACAAAGTAAATCCAGTTTATGGATGAAGGTTTTGACTCAACATGAATCAGGTTCAGTTGTTGATGGAAACATCAGATGTTCACCAGTAACAGAGTCAGTGAACTGACCTCAGAGTCTCCAGTCTACAGAGTGGACTCTCCAGAAAACCACACAGCTCCTTCACTGCTGAATCCTGCAGGATGTTGTAGCTCAGATCCAGATGTTTGAGATGGGAGGGGTTGGACTTCAGAGCTGAGGCCAGAGAAGCACAGCTGATCTCTGACAACCTGCAGTTATATAACCTGAATAAAGAATAAATGAAGATAAAATCCATGTTTAGTCCATCAGATGAGTTCAGGTTGATCAGGTGGAGCTCAACATGACTCTGTCCTGATCACTGAGCTTCTCTCTAACATGATGGAGTGACTTTGTCCTTGTTATTGATCATCATCATGTCTCCTTCTACACATCCTCCACATGTCAGATCAACATTCATACACCTGTTCATGTCCACACAGGTTAATAACACTCTGCTGATCTCAGATCAGCCTGGAATCAGAGGAGAAACCAACAGAGACCAGAGACATATTTCTACTGCAGCAGACAAACTGGATCAGTTCAAACTGATCTGAGATCAGAGGATCTTCTGTTTATGGGCCAGAAAATTTCAGATAAACTATGAACATTCATTTAGTTCAACAACTAACGGTGGATATTTTCTGCAGTTTCTTTGAAATAAAAAGTAGTTTTTCACCTTAGACCAAATGTATGAGAAGAAACATGAAACTATGAACAAAGTAAATCCAGTTTTATAGACGTTAGTTTTCACTCAACATGAATCAGGTTCAGTTGTTGATGGAAACATCAGATTTTCATCAGTAACAGAGTCAGTGAACTCACTCCAGAGTCTCCAGTCTACAGAGTGGACTCTCCAGAAGATCACACAGCTCCTTCACTCCTGAATCCTGCAGCTCATTGTTGTCACTCAGATCCAGATGTTTGAGATGGGAGGGGTTGGACTTCAGAGCTGAGGCCAGAGAAGCACAGCTAATCTCTGACAGACTGCAGCCACTCAACCTGAATACAGAATAAATGAGGATAAAATCCATGTTTAGTCCATCAGATGAGTTCAGGTTGATCAGGTGGAGCTCAACATGACTCTGTCCTGATCACTGAGCTTCTCTCTAACATGATGGAGTGACTTTGTCCTTGTTATTGATCATCATCATGTCTCCTTCTACACATCCTCCACATGTCAGATCAACATTCAGCTGACCTCAGAGTCTCCAGTCGACAGTGTGGACTCTCCAGTCCAGCACAGAGCAGCTTCACTCCTGAATCCTTCAGGATGTTGATGTTCAGGTCCAGTTCTAGCAGATGTGAGGGGCTGGATCTCAGAGCCGAGGCCACAATTTCACAGTGAGACTCTGAGAGTCCACAGTCTGAAAGTCTGCTCCACCACAGAGCAAAGACAAAACAAAGACAATGAATTTATGTTCAATGACAGCATGTAGAAATAGTTCAGATAGAGTGACCAACATAGATCAGGTCTAAATATGGTAACTGAGACAGCGTGAGGAGCAGCTGTTGGAGAACAGAGTCCAGAGGTGGAGTGTTGGTGCTGCAGCTGTATGGAGCCTCCATCAGCTGAACAGAGAGAAGGTGAGAGAAGACACCTGTGCTCTCCACGCTCACAGCTCAGACAACTAGAAGGATGTTAGTGGTGGAACAATGAGCAGCTTCCACACAGACAACTCTTTGAGCTGGTCTCAGATCAGTGTCAGAATCTGTCCTAGTGAGGAGCTTTGATGCTGTGGTTGTGTAAAGTGAGTCTTTATTCTGAAGCTTCAGCTTCATGTTGCTTCATAGATCATCACATCTGGACTCACCTAGCCTTTCTGCAGTTCCTCACAGCTGGAATCAGCCTCAGTCGACCTTGGTATGATGTGTTGTACTTCTTCAGGTCCAACTCCTCCAGAACCTCCTCTGACATCTGCAGCATGTAGGCCAGAGCTGAGCATTGGATCTCTGAGAGCTTCTTCTCTGATCTGTTCTCTGACTTCAGGAACTTTTGGATCTCCTGATGCACTGAGTGATGGTTCAGCTCCATCAGACAGTGGAAGATGTTGATGCTTCTGTCAGGAGAGATATCATCACTGTTCATCTTCTTCAGGTTGTTGATAGCTCTCTGGATGGTTCCTGGACTGTTCTTTGAGGGACCCAGCAGACCTCCTAGCACTCTCTGGATGGTTCCTGGTCTCTTCTTTGAGGGACCCAGCAGACCTCCTAACACTCTCTGGTTGGACTCCAGAGAGAGGCCATGAAGGAAGCGCACAAACAGGTCCAGGTGGCCATTTTTACTCCTTATGGATTTCATCAATACTTCCATCAGGAAGTCATCCAGAGTTGAGATAACATATTCCTCCTCCAGGAAACACTCCAGAACCTCCTCCTTGCTGCTGGTGAAGCAGTGGAACATGTAGACTGCAGCCAGAAACTCCTGAACACTCAGATGAACAAAGCAGTAGATGTTCCTCTGGAAGATCACACACTCTCTCCTGAAGATCTCTGTACAAACTCCTGAGTACACCGAGGCCTCTGAGACCTCCAGACCACAGCGCTGCAGGTCTTCTTGGTAGAACATGATGTTTCCTTCCTCCAGATGTTCAAACGCCAGCCTCCCCAGCTTCAGAAGAACTTCCCTGTCCTTCAGCTCCTGTGGACTGGTCTCTGGTCCCTCCTGGTACTTCTGCTTCTTCCTCTTGGTCTGAACCAGCAGGAAGTGTGAGTACAGGTCAGTCAGGGTCTGGGGCAGCTCTCCTCTCTGCTCTGATATCAACATGTGCTCCAGAACTGTGGCAGTGATCCAGCAGAAGACTGGGATCTGACACATGATGTGGAGACTCCTGGACTTCTTGATGTGTGAGATGATGGTTCTAGACAGACCTTCATCTCTGAACCTCTTCCTGAAGTACTGTTCCTTCTGGTCCTCAGTGAAGCCTCGTACTTCTGTGACTCTGTCCACACATCCAGGAGGGATCTGATTGGCTGCTGCAGGTCTGGAGGTGATCCAGACCAGAGCAGAGGGAAGCAGCTTCCCCTGGATGAGGTTTGTCAGCAGGACGCTGACTGAGGTCTTCTGGGAGACATCAGACACAACCTGATGGTTGTGGAAGTCCAGAGAGAGTCTGCTTTCATCCAGGCCGTCAAAGATGAAGAGCAGCTTCCAGAGGGAGAGCTGCTCTGCTGTCACCTTCTGGAATGTTGGATGGAACACCTGGAGCAGAGAGAGAAGACTGTGCTGCTCCTCTCTGAGCAGGTTCAGCTCCCTGAAGGAAAGAACAATCACTGCACTGACATCTTGGTTTCCTGAACCCTCTGCCCAGTCCAGACTGAACTTCTGCACCGAGAAGGTTTTTCCAGCTCCAGCGACGCCGCTGGTCAGGACCACTCTGATGGAGCTCTGCTGGTCAGGTAAGGCTCTGAAGATGTCCTGGCACCTGATTGGGGCATCATGGAGGATCTTCTTCTTGGAGGTGGTCTCCAGCTGCCTCACCTCATGTTGGGTGTTGACCTCTTCACTCTGTCCCTCTGTGATGTAGAGCTCAGTGTAGATGCTGTTGAAGAGGGTTCCACTTCCTGCTCCTTCACCTCCTTCAGTCACACATTCACATCTCCACCTCAGCCTGATCTTATGTTCATCTAAAACCTCCAGCAGACCTCCATCTGCTGACAGAGGATCACACTGACAGTGAAGGTCCAGTTCTCAGACATGGAGACACGAGCAGACAGATGTGCAGTCGTACCTTGTGCAGTGCTGGTCTCACTGGATGTCTTCAGTCCAGCTCTGGTTCTGGATCTTCCTCCACTCTGCTCCTCCTCAGACTCAACACTCCTCTTCCTCCATCTGTGGAGACATTTCTTCATCACTACCATCACATGTTCAGTCAGAGGATCGTTCCTCCTGCTTCCAGCTGCTTCTCCTGACTCGGCCTCATGAAACGCTCAGTGATGAAGCTGTACATTAACAACACTAGCTGACCATGTCTGTCCCTTCATAACCAGCTGAGAACTTCTGCCCTGAGTTCTGTCCATGGAGGTTTCTTCTCCACCATCTCTGCTCCAACAGCATGTGGTGGAGACCCTGAGCTCAGAGCTTCACTTTCTAATGATTCAGAGCAAAACAGTGACTGCAGGACACAAACTGATCTGAGATACAAGAAGGTAAATATATGGGACTGTGAACATGAAAAGTCTGAGGAGGAACATGGAACATCATCTGCTGCAATCGTTCTGCATCATGAGCACAAATATCGTATCTTATATCTTATCTTATCTTATCTTATATATCTGAGAGTGTTTTGTCTTCATTTTCACTTCTTCAGTTTAATTCAGATCAATATATAGTCAAACAGTCTCTTACTTTGTGTCTGAGGATCCAGGTTCTTCACTGAAGTCTGGAGGAAGAAGCTCTTTAGACCGGTCACTCTCCATAGACAGACAGCTGGGAGCTGCAGCCTCTGATCTCTGTCTGTTCTTCTGAACTCTGGAAACACAGACATGTTTTCTTCATGTGTCACATGACTACTCTATAAATCCTGTGACAAAAACCTTCAGGAAGCTCCAAAAACACAAACTACTGCTACAGTCCAGAATCAACAGGTTACACAGTCTGAATTGTCTGAGATGAGAAAATAGGAAATGAGAGAGGAGCAGTCCATACTCTGTGTCTGGGGCTCCAGGTCCATCACTGAAGTCTGGAGGATCATGTTTAGACTGGTCACTCTTCATAGACAGACAGCTGGGAGCTGCAGCTCTGTCCTCCTCTCCCTCCACATTAACACTCATCTTCTTCACTTTAGTCTGAGAGGAGATACAGGAACGCTGACTGTGAGCTCCAGATGCAGGGGTCAAAGTATGCAGAGACACACACACACACACACACACACACACACACACACACACACACACACACAGACACACACACACAAACACACAAACACACAAACACACACACACAAACACACACACACAAAATACAGTATAAATACATTTATATTCAAATTCAATGTTAGGGCATCTTCCCTAAGAAGCAAAGTGTTGTTATGTCAACATGTTAACCTCTTCTTCAAATGAAGTCCTGGGTGATGACATCTACAAACTGAACTGGATGTTGCTCTTGAACCCTCTGGAGTAGATGCAGGAGCAGGTGTCTAATATAAAAAGTTTTTATTATCAGCATCAAATCTGTTGTAAGTCCTACCAGTATTTAGTTATTGAGATGTAACACACAGATGTTGAAAGATTTCTCTTGGCTTGAAAAATGTGTTTTTGTTACAATAAATAAAGGGAGACGGGATATGAGTGTATATGTATAAAAGGGATGTCCAAAAACAAGATAAAAACAGATAAATAAAGAGAGAAAAAGTTTCTCAAAACAAGTGAAATAATCGGCCCATGCAGCAAGATGATTCCATTTGACTTGATTTTGTGAAGTAAGATTGCTGTTGCTTGATTCAAGATTCTAGTGTAAAGTTGAACACTTAAAATTAAAAAAATAACTCAAGATAAACAAGATAAACGATATTTTTCATTATAATTTATAGCTCTCAAAGTCCAGGCCTGGTCACAGCTCAGGGTTTCACCATGCAGTTTTATGATCAGCATCATAAAAAACAGACTTTTTCTTTCTCCAGATTTTGCTCTGCTGCAGTTTCTCAGGCGACACATGGCTCACCTGAGAGGCTCTGAAAACTGTTCTGTTCCAGCATTGTATTAATTTCCCTATATTTAAACACTATATCGGTAATTTGACAGCCTCCCCAGTTTCTTTATTGAACTCAGGGTTGGCTGCCCCACAGAAGATGGCTGGTAGTACCTAGACTTACGTGGCCGAGTTGAGGAGAGGGCTCAGGCTGGGACAGAAGGCAGGTAGGTTGTCCGGGTCAGATTCCAGGCTAGAAGGCAGGCAGGGTCACCAGGACGGAGGAACGCTGGGCAGGTCAGGAACATGGCAGGTCAGCAGCGGGGAATCAATGTGGACATGAGGTCAGGACAGTCAGGCATGACGGAGTGGAGACAGTCTGGCAGTGAGGGTATATATGTGCTGGTATATATACTGGGGGGGAGGTGTAGCTAGGAGGAGTAGGAGTGGCTGAGCTGGGGGGGGGTGGGGGGGGGGGGGTAGAACAGGACACAGTGACAGGAGGGATGAGGCAGAGCAGACCATGACACAGGAGCTCTTCCAGTCTGTCTCCTGCCAGTCAGCTGCCATTCTCATTTGTTCTGACTGGACCCGGTGGTGCCTCAGGGGGTCGTATCTTTACTTCATTAGACTTAGATTCCACTGCTTCATTCTTCTCCCTCTGACTTTAACTAACTTGTCTCTTGCTGCAGAATGGATGTCGCTACAAAGCTGCAAGACTTAAGAGTTTTAACGTAAACTAGAAAATGCGCTTGTGGAGGATTTTTGAGAGTGATGCAGTGCCATGCTGTTGAACAAACCCTGCCAAAGGTTTCAGCTCCTGTTACCTGGACTTCCATGGAAACAGCAGCTGTGTGGAGCCTCTGGTCGTGGTTGCCATGGTGACGGGAGCAGAGTGACAGCAGAGTGGCTCTGCAATCATGGTCATTGATCACAAACTATGAACACCATGTCCACAGAGGGGACTTGGACCAGTCTACAGTCTGAACGGTGTCTCTCAGTGAAGGTCGGCTTTAGATGGAGATGTTTAAAAAAGTCCAAATGTTTTTCATTTCATCCTGTTCACTTCTTATGGGAACTTTTCTCACAAATTTCTCACCAATTCTCTTTTGTGAGACATTTGTATTTTATAAGGAAAAATTATATCACACGAGCCATATCGAGCCACACGTTTAGCTATGATTTCCCTGGGTGGTATCAAAGGTTAAGACGCAATCTACTCATGTTTTTATTTATCTATGATTAGGGTCAAAAATAGTGTGAAGGGGGATGAAGTGAGAAATAAGAAGACGAGCTGTACTGTAGAAATAAGAGGGCAGTGTTGTGCCGTGTAGCACTTCTTGAACATATCAATGTGTTTTTAAAATATTAATAAACTATTTACAAACTTAATTAATGAAGAAATAATGTTGCTCCCACGCGCAGTCTGTTCAAGTACCATCGGATAATTGGGACAAATAGTTACCACTACTTTTTTTCATGTGTCCCCAGCATGAAAAACAGCTCTCTCTCTGTTGGATTGAGGGCGAAGTCCGTCTCCACAGGTCCATAAGCAAATAGATGCCACACCTTAGTTAACAACCCTTCCTCCACCTGTGCAATGATTAACACCAAGTCCGCTCCAAGCGTGAAAAAAACAAAACAAAACAAAAAAACAAGCAGGTGATGTTTCATTTCCTGCTCACTACAGGAAGGTAGGGACCAGGATTATGGATTGTAATGGTGCCCCCCCCCCCATGGAACCAGGGTAATCCTTGATGATGGGATTAGAGATGCACCAGCGCTGGCAACACGTCATCATCTGCCAAAAGGACTTGAGGTGTAATTGAGGGATTTGGCTGTGAAATTGCTCCAGCCGTGTCCAGGCTCAGTACAGAGACCAGCAGTGTGCTGAGGCTGTAGAGGTGGATGGGGGGGGGGGTATTTTGTTATTCTTCACAAAAAGACGGGCCCTGCATATGGTGGTGAAACAGTTGCAGCATCTGAGCTGGATTATTATTAGATTATTGCTCAGCAACATCTGACGACAGGTTAAGATACAACATGGAAGGAAGACGCTGAGTCCCAAACTGGTCATCTGAAAAATATCTGTCCAGTGATAAACAGATCAGTACATGTTAGGGTTATGAAGACTTGGTGAGCAGCTATATTGCCTGTAGTTGCTATGGACCTACATGATTTCCACTTTCAGTGTTCAGCAGAACTTTGTAAAGCACCTTGGGTAAGAAGGATGTAGATGTAGACAGATAGATAAGGTAGATAAGGATAGGTAAGATAGATTTAATGTAATCTACATTTAAAGATGGGATCAAATGTGTCATGCACAAACATACACAGAACTAATATTAAATATTATTGTATCTGTCAGCCTGGTCTTACACAAGTGACATCCTTCTTTTCTTTATTTTGATTTTCCCGTTATTTGTCTGTATCTGTATGAGGAAGCAAGAAGCTGGGCTATGATACTGGTTGGGCTGAGGGTCGGCCTGTGTGGAGTGTTTCTCCTGTAAGACATGCACACTGCTGGGGAAAAATACAATTCTTCAGGAAATAACTGTAAAAGTCTGGCCACAAATCACCAAAAAACAAAACGGTAATTTGATATCAGGCAGATTTAGAAGAGGTTACATGCATAATGCAGCTCCCTGCCTTTGTACCTGGAAGGTTGTTGATAATTGTAATAACAAACGTCTCATCTTAATGCATTATATTATATTACATTATATTATATTATATTATATTATATTATATTATATTATATTATATTATATTATATTATATTATATTATATTATATTATATTATATTATATTATATTATATTATATTATATTATATTATATTATATTATATTATATTATATTATATTATATTATATTATATTATTCAGAGGTGTTAAAGAAATTTTCTTTTAGGCAATTGTCACCTTGTAAAAACTTTCTTCACTGTTCCTTTGTTCCTTACTATCCACACACACACACACACACACACACACACACACACACATACCGGGTAGTGCATTTGCATTTTTAAGGTGTCGTTCTTATTCCATGATCATTCATCTTCCTGCACTGCTTCCGAGATGCAGATCGGGCCTGGCCCATGAAGCTGTGCACCCAGTCGAATGGGAATTTTGCATCCGCTCCTTGTTCTTGTTCTCCATTGTTTATGCATGTTGGTTCATTCCAGCCATGTGCAACTGCGTGTGGAGAATGTATGTGAGCCCAAGAATGAGAGGGGAAATGAGAGAGGGGCGGGGGGGGGGGGGGGGGGGGGGGGGGGGGGGGGTCCCTCCTGCTCGCTCACTTCCAGAAGTATCTGCTGTGAATCCTCATCACAGCAACCTCCTCCCCCCGCCTCTAATCCCAGCTCTCCTGGCTTTCAGAGAGGGATGGCTAACGGCCGGGCCAATTACACCGATAATCTCTCTGACATTTGAGTTTTACAGTTTTGGAGGCTGAGATGAAATCAAGAGCTCAGTTTGCTGAGTTTGAGGCACTAATGGGGGGGTTACAGTTCTATGAATGAGAGGAGAGAGATTAAAAAAAGAAAATCAACAGTGTTCTGAATAAAGGAATCCTGCATGGGAGACAAAAGCAAAGACAAACAAAAATATTAAGGAATAGCAAAATATAAGAATAGGAAAAGAAATGTCTAATTGTGATGTTAAAGTAGAGCAACGTCTATTGTTTGAGAATCTCTGTACAGTTTCTACAATCTTCCTGTGATCGCATTAACTTTCAGCTCTTCTTGAACTAAATGCAAAACCAGCAGACAAGCTGGTTCCTCCAAAATATGACTAAATTGATTTTAATAGCAAATGTATTCTGCAGAGAAATGCAACCCTTAAAGGTTATCGCTGAAGAAGGAGAGGATTTGTTTATAATCATGGTGTTTGGTTTGTTACCAAACTGAACAAAGTTTTAAAGTTATGTCTTAATGGATTCAAGAAACACATTGCAACTTCACATCAAACCAAAAGCTGAGGCAGACGTTAAAATGGGGGATTTAAAACTTGAATTAAATTAAAACGAAAAAAAATTGTCTTCCTGATGCCCAAATGAATATAACTGATGGGCAGATGTAGAAATTTCCTCAGCATCAGTTGTATTGTAGTGTCATGATCTGCTGAACTGCTCTCACCTCCTGCACCGATCACCTGCTCTGCTTCACCTTAGTACTTAAACCCTCCACAGACTCACCTTCAGTGCCAAGACCTTCCAGCCTTCATCTCTGGACTGCTCTCACATTGTGGACCTGCTTTGTTCCCGACCTGTCTTGACTCCTGCCCCGGGTAAACCTACATGCCTCAATCATCTCCGACTCCATCCTGCTCCTGCCCCGGGCACCCGACCGGACCTTTGCCTGTTACCTCGCCTGTCTGCTTCCTGGTTAACCAACATGCCTTCTTCTGCCTCTGACCAACAGCAAGCTCTTCCCCGGTACCCTGACCAGCCTTCTGTTTTTGACCAAGAGTGAGTTCTTTACCGTTAAACCAACCTGCCTTCTAACTTTGACCAAGAGCGAGTTCTTTCCCAGTAACCCAACCAGTCTTCTGTTTTCTCCAGCAACCTGACCTGCCTGAATGAACTCCTCAGCCTGAATGAACTCCTCAGCCTGAACTCCTCCTCTTCAGAAGCTCTCTCCTCTACTGTGGTGCATGTGGCTCCTCCAACACATCCAGTGTAGCCATGTGTCTCTAATACAGTCATTTTACACTAACATAGCGCAGCTACCTCAAGTATTTTTTAAGGATGGAGAGGCTTCCAATCTAATCAAAAGTAGCATCCTGGGAAATATGAAACTTAATTCAAGTCATTGCTTGCTTCCAGAGAATCAGAAAATTGATAATTGATTTTTGTTGTACAGTTTTCTGCTGAGGAAGGATATAAACCTACACAAGTTCACTCCCTGGAAATAACAGCATCAAAATTGGATTTAAATTGGTTTGTGCTGACGCTAATTACCACCTATATATCACCATCCAGAAAATGTTTTTAACAATCTAAGTTCTTCTGTCTGCTCAACATTTCCAAGTACAATAAGACATGAAATGTTTTTTAAAAGAGACCAACGTGTGGTATTTTTCTCAAGATGACAAATACATAGAGACGAGTCGAGAAACCTCATTCTTTGAACCTCCAGGAGAACGAAAATCACTCTCAGATGAAGGGAACAACTGATCCACAAAAAAACAATAACGTGCCTCTCACTTTGGTCCCACACACGGAGGAGGGAAACAAAAAAGAGGCAAAATGTGATGAATATTCCAGAGCCAGGAAGCGAAAAGTCATCAACCCAGAGACAAGCATCAGAAACGAGTGACACAAGCGAAAAAGGAAATGAAGATCTCCGCCGAAGCAAAGCGTCCGCATGCGCAATGGCACTAATCATTCTCCGGCTGCAGAGGATGAGACACCAAATCGATTCGCGTGTCTCCACCCAAGCCTGATAATGTATCTGCAGATCTCATGAATAAAGTAATACAAGGCCACGGGTGGAATGCAGAGGCATCGCCCGTGTGGAGGAAAACAGGAAAACATGCTGAGGGATCAAACGACGCATAATGGCAACGACGGGACGATGCTGATCAGGACAAAAGTTAATTATTGTATCCGGCAGAATCATCGAATGAACACGGGGCAGAGGTCAGACTCTGGAGCTGCCTGCTTTCACGAGCAAATTAGAGTTAGATAGCAACACAACCCCCCCACACATTTAATATGTGCACAATATGACTTTGATGAAATACCTAGCTCTCTCTCTCTCTCTTAGTACTATATACTGTTGTAAATATTCTGTTACTTTACTATTATTATCATATACTGTTGCTAATATGATATATAATACATTTTTTATGTATGACTATATACTGTCTCTTACATTCTCCTTGTCCCATTCTGTTTTTTTTGTTTTGTATTTTATGCCACAGGATCTGTGTTTGTGTTTCTATTTTTATTTTTATTGGCAGTTTCATTTTGTTGTACTCAGTACACTGGAGTACTATAACGAGTTAATTTCCCTTTGGGAATGAAAAAAGTCCATCCGTCCATCTCCCCATCCCTGCACCCCAGCCTGAATAATCCCAGTCCTGTGCCTTTCTCCTGCATTCCCAGTTGGAGCAGTCTGGGTTTCTCTCATAGCTACAACCATCTAGCTGGAGGTGATCTGAACACCACTGGTGCTGCTGGGCTCC